>JAKGHH010000001.1:128298979-128353261 GCA_022828595.1 Nelumbo lutea
AGAGTTGGAGGTCTCCCTATTCAGCAAGGAGTCTCCCTAAAGAGCAGGACTCTGTAATCTCCTATTTAAGGAGCCACTATTATGAATAAAGAAGATCCAAGAACTTCAGTTAAAGAAAAAGAGTAAAGGAGAAGTTAGGTGATCTCTTGGACAAATCACCCCTTAGGTTCGCCACGATGAGGGTCAGAACACAAAGGGAGGGCAAGGGGAAACTAGAGGTTTCTCCCCGTGGACCGACCCGTGACGAGATCCTACGCCCGGGCCAATAACATTTTGTATCAGAGCAACGTCATGGGTGATTTGGAGCAGCTGCCGTCCAGGGTCCACGAACTCGAGCACCGGCTCGTGGAGACCGCACGGAAGTACGGGAAATCCAAGGCAAAGTCAGGGAGCTTGTGACATGCGCCTGATGGAGTTATTTCCTTTCTAGAAAAGAGAGGGAACACGAAGGGGGTGACAGCCAACAGTCGGCCGCCGACCAGATTTGCGAATCTTCCGGCGAACGACAGTCGTCGCCCCAACCAGCAGTCATTCCCCAAGTACAGTAGGCTGGAGAATTCCGCGTACAACGACAAAGCGGAGAACCCACTTGGGATGGCTGTACCGTGTGAGCAGTTTTTTTGAAATCAACGGAACAGTACAGAGGAAAGAGATAAGGTTAGTCTAGCCGCTTTCCACTTAACAGAGGAAGCACAACTCTGGTTCTATCGAGTGGAGCAAGAGGAACCTGGACCTCAGCTGGGACCAGTTCAAAGTCCTACTGCCTTCTTCAGATTTGGGCCCCCATCTGACAAGCAACCCCTTAGCGAGCTGATTAACCTTAAACAAACAAGCACTGTGCGCGGAGATATAGGCCAGCGCCAATTTCCACGTACCCTTACTCGCAGAAAGGTCATCTGTCGGGAGCGCCCAGATCAACAGGTGGATATGTCACGACGGGATTAGTTGGAGCCCCTGAGGCTAAGTTGGAGATGCAGCAGCCTCCCGTAACCTGGTCAGCCGCCCATGAACCTAGCTCGTCTTCGAGACGTAAAGCTACAGATCAGCCGATGGGCCTCCAGTCAGCAGGGGCATCCTGCGGACCACTCGGAATGCTCCATATTCAACAGCCAACCAGAAACAGAAGCCACAGATGAGCAACAATTCCAGATCAGCATCCGATGTGGGGAGCAGGCTCGTTGCACCCCCTATTACGCACTTGTCCAGGGCTGAGATGGCAGAACGCAGGGCAAGGGGACAATGTTTTAATTGCGATGCACTCTACTTCTAGCTACAAGCACAAGTGCAAGAGACTTCTTTTTGGCTCCTGGTGAAACAAGCAGGAAGAATGTAGTTGATGAATCCCTATCTTACATTGGATACCCGTATCCCAAGATGGCAAATATCGCCTATTTTCTTTAATTCCACCTATCCGAGATATTTCCTATTAATTATGTGGTTTTCTAGACACTCCACTATTTCACTGTATTCGACGCTTGAACGGGACAAGCTCGTAGTCATAGAGTGGGCAGTAATGGTGTGGTTTCTATCTTGCATATTTTTCGTATGGGAGCTAACAACGAGCAATGATTCCCTGAGTGTGTCTCATACCTTATCCAATATCGATAAACTTTTGCACATCACGTCGGTTTTATTCCATTCAGCTATATAATTATAGATTAGACTATGCTATGATTTATTTCTTTATTTCTTATTATAGTTAGTACGATTAGAATTATCTTAATCTTATTTAAGATTAGGATTGGAAGAGACGCATTCTTTACTCATCTTATCAGTTCTTATCCCTATCAAGATAGAGTTGGAGGTGATTCTGCTTTGTATTTCATTCTAATTTCAGCAAGGAGTTCTCCTCTAGAGGAGGAGTAGCGAACTCTTGTAATCTCCTAAAATTAAGAAGACCACTATTATTGAAAAATAAATCATACCAAAGAATTTCTTAGTTACGTAAAAGAAGTTGAGGCTAGGGATTTGTTTAGGTGTATCTTTCTTCGGGACAATATTTAATTCACGCCTCTTAGGTCGCCACGATAGGGTCAGCACGCATAAAGAGGAATTGGTGTGCCATAGGGGTTGTTTATTAAAACTAAGAGGTTCTCCCGTGAACCAACCCGTGACGAAGATCCTACGCCCGGGCCCATATACAGTTCCCACCCTCATATATATCCTTAATTAGATCTATATACAACAAATGTTTTAAAAGTTTTTTCTTATTTTTTTTATTGTGGAAGCGTGAAATGTAGGCCATTCCTAAATCTACCTAGAAGGTCATGACTACTAAGAATTACAGGCCTAGTTTTTCTAGTAACGTAAGATTTAGATCGTCATTGCCTCCCAAACACAAAGAGGTGTAAGCCTACTTAAGAGGAGGGGATGAGGAGAAAGGAGGAGGGAAAAGAGGAAGGAGGATCTCATTTTTCTTTATTTTTAAAAAATCTTTTATATTAAGAAGAATGAAGATGAGTATCACTAGTTTGGGTAGTGCTGTAATGTTTGATGTTTATTGGATCAACCTTTTCTAATAAGGTTGAATTCTGTATTTCAGGTTAATTTATCTCTAATGAAAGTTATCATTTCTGATAAAAAAAAAAGATGCATATCACTAGTTAAAAGGGGGGATCTTTCCCACTATCTTTCTTTCCTGCCCTTTCCTTTTCTTTCCCTTCCATTTCCTTCCTTTCCTTTTTTTTTTTCTTTTTCTTTGTTTTTTCTATCTTTTTACATGGGGTGTGCATGTGGCGCATGAGGAGTATGCCTCTAGCGCCTCAATGAAAAAACTGTATGAGGCGTACGCCTTCAGAGGTGGCAACACCTCTTGCCATACGCCTCCCACACCTTTTAAAACACTGCTATATAGAAAACATAGATCCTAGGGTAGTTCCCTAAGTACCATAGCCATATTTCTTAATAATTATTCATAATTTTCATAAGAAGAGTAGAGTTCATTTTAAAGTATAGAAAATCAATCATATTCATGAAAAGAAAAAAAAAAGAACGAAAAGAAAATTCAAAAAAATATAGGGGCTGAACCCTTACTTTTGTTATATGAAAAGAAGAAAGAAAAAAGTAGTAGTAGTAGTAGTAGTTAAGTAAATGTGTTGATTAGACAAAATTTTAATTCTTACTTATTGTTTCAGGTTTTGAAGTCTTTGAGATTCAACACAGCATTTAGCAATGTTAGTATTGATTAAATCCTAACAAATAAGAAAATAATTAAAAGAAATTAGTATATAAACACACAAAATGAATATTTTAGTTCAATAGTGCCTAAATTTTATAATTATAATGTCAAAAAAAATAAATAATAAAAAAGTATTTTACAATACATAGTACAAAACTGCTTGGCAATTAGGCGAGGCGAGCCTCAAAGGGTGCCTAACACACGCCTAGGCGTCGCCTTGACAACTATGCTATATACCTATTGTGACTCCTTTCTTTTCCAAGACCAAAAACATTATTTATCTGGGGACTTATAATAATGCCTTTTCTAGGTCGATGAACATCACATGGAGATCTCTCATCTTCTCTCCACACTTTTCTATCAATTGTCTCAAAAGTATAGCTTCCATAGTTGATCTCCCTGATTAACATAATTAATGCTTATGCACCTCAAGTGGAGAAGACTATTTTAGGAAAAACTTACAAAGGATAAATCTAAGAATACCAAAATGAAGAGAAGATTTTTACAAGTGGAGGCCTAAATGGACATGTGGGGAAGAGAATGGCAGAATATTATATGGTGCATGGTGGATTTGGGCTTGCGTAGAGGAATGAAACATGAGATACAATCTTATAATTTGCGATAGGCAATAACTAATGATATGGTAATTGTAAACACATTTTTCCAAAAGAATGATGAAAACTTAGTAAACATTTAAAAGTGAATCAAACATAAGTGAAATAGATTTTTTTTTGTAACTAGGAGAACAAAATGAATGATGCGTAAGCATTGCAAAGTTTCCCAAGGGAAAGCTTAACCACATAAGAGAGATTAGCTCAGCCACTATAAACTAAATATTTTTTTCTATGTTTTTGATTGATTATATGTTTTATCGATTTTAATGAGCTACACCAAGCATATGATTCATAAAAACATGAACATGACAACTAAAACAAAAGGAAAAATTTCCAGGAAGAAGCATGAATCCCAAGTTATTTGAAGTGATTTATAACATAGTTACAAAAATTCCACATATCATATAAAAACATGGATTTTCCTACGTCAATCCAAGCAACTTGATGAAAACCATGCCCAGATTCTGCCCTACCTTCAACAAAAAAAGTAGCAATTCTAAAATATAATATGTCTTCTGCAACTGCAAGCTTATTAACACTATTATCATTTGCTGAAAAATAATAAAACATAGCTTTCTATTGACAATTTATTTGATTTAAGCACCACAATTATAAAATTTGCATCAGATATTATTTGTTTCACTAACTGAGAATCATCCTGATTTAGACAAGGATAATCAAGTTTAAATCTTAAGAGTCTACCATAAACATTAACCGCTTCCAATATACAAAATTTAAAACACTGACAGATTTGACTTACCAAACCACCCCCATCATCATCATCAAAATCAGCAGCATTTGCACCAACATCCTGCACTGCAACATGTTCTGTGACAGATGAAACCTGTAGACATGGACACATGAGATCCCAGACCAGATACAATCCTAGACAGCACCATATATGCCACTCATAGAATTCAAATTAAGAATAGACAAGAATTACTGAATACTAGCATATCCATAAAGGTTAAACCCATACTTCCAAACAACTATACACCAACCTTGATTGTTCGACCAGCAATCTCCAAATTTCCCATTCAAACTTTGGAAGCTGCCTTTGAATGTTCAATCTGAGCAAACTGGAAAAATAAATAAATAAATAAGTAAAATAAATTCATAAATAAGTTGGGATGAAAATATTTTAATCATAAAAACATCAACTTGAAATCAAAACTTACTTGAACAAAACCCGAAACCTTTACAATGTCCTGTCTCGGGATCCAGGGGTAGTTGCACAAGCTCAACAGGACCAAATGGTTCAAAAACCTGAGGAAATGCATCATCAAAAAATGTACGACACACTGAAGAAATTAGCACCACATACATTTATCAAAAAAAAAAATTAGCAACAGATAATATTATGAAGAGAAAAGTGAAAAGAAAATAAATTCCAACATTAAACTTGCACAAAGGATTGTGCATGAACATAGAAATGTGACAAGGTCCTTCCTCTATGACACCAATACAACTAGTATAAAGGAGGGGGAAGTTAAAGGCCTGCTTCCAATGTCCAAATGATGCTATTGATCTATTTACTTGGCAATGCCCTGAACCTAGACCAAGATAATCTTTCAACTTCAAGTGATGGTCATTCTATATAGCTCTCCTTTGAATGTGTTATTGATTAAAAAAATGCTCATGAGCAATGAACATGGCATATGAATGAATGGGCTTAATCTTGGTACTCAGGTACTTCAGCAGAATTGCAGGCTCTCTGTACATCTCTTACTTATGTACTAAAACTTGGGGCCACAAGGCCCTTAACTCTCACTATTTCTCAGCAAGTTTCAGCACGGAAGCTCTCCCTCTTCATGTTTTTTTTTTTTTTTGATTGAAGAAAGCTTTCACTCGTATTAATAGAATTTACTCCACCTTTCAAAAAAAAGTCAGGCTTTCAGCCTGGAAGCCCCTTGCAGATGACCATAGTAATCCCCATTTTGGGAATCTCTGAGATTTATTGGGAGAAGCTCCAGTAAATGGAGAGCTATAAAGCTGATTATGGAGTTTGGTAAATGGTCAACCCAAAGGGTCACACAAATGGATGGCCTTGATTGGCCTCATCATTCATCCATACAGTAGAAATGGGTGTTGCTGAGAGAAACTTAATGGCCCATATAGAAAAGCTTTTTTGTGGAGATCCACATGCATGCTTCCTACCAAAGAGAAACATTGGGACATAGTAATTGACATGTTTTGGAAGTGACAGGAAGAACAAAAGGATACATCAATCCAACCAGAACTTAGCCATGGCTCATAAAGAAGGTAAGATGCAAACAACAAACCATTTTAACAGAAGTATCACATCTATGTTATCAATTCAAACATCTGATTGGGAATTGTCAATTGATACTGTGCAGCTCGTTCTTCACAACAGCCATAAGTAAGCCATCTCCACAGCATTACTGGTTGGTTACTCTGGATATTTGCTTCCTATTCAAAATTTCTTTTATTCCCCTCATCTCAAATTATCGCAACAAATTCATACACTAGCCAGCTATGCACAGTCTCATGTAATGTTTGGGGAAACACCATATGATGTTAAGCCCTTTAAAATTTTCCACACCTTTACACTAAAAGGGCTTTATATGAATAGATGGTCCACCCACTCCGCCTCCTTGTAACATTACACAGTTACACGAGGTTAAATCAATACCTCTTGTTAAAAGTGAATCTCTGGTTAGGCATATGTACAGCATTGTTGAGTGACGCCACAACACAGAGGCTCCTTTCGATGGTAAAGGCACCTTCCACACTTTTCTTGCATGATAATGATACAGATACAGGATAAAGTGCAAGTAGAGAAATTCCAAACATATGTTTTCCAACATATCCTCACGAACCATCTTTAGATTGTCTTCTCATTTTTCAAGTAAAAGGAAGTTATGAAAAATCAAAGAATGCAATTTTTACCAGTATCAAAAACAAATTAACAAAATTGAATGATCCAATCAGTGTACCTGTCGAAGCTGATCTTCTGTCATATTGAAGTGCAGGTTTCCAACATAAAGTTTTCTTGCACCTGCTCCACCAGCAAGAACCCCCTGCTCCTCCAGCAGTTGACTGAACAAGATTCTTTTCAGCTTCAGAAGGTTTAACCATAACGGGTTGACCAAGAAGCAACTGACCAGAAAGAGCAATTGCCATTGGCACGGACATTGCATCATAAAAATTCAATGTAACTGCAACATCAACATGTGACAACAATAAAATTATGAGGAAAATATAGGAAAAGGAAAGCACCAAAAGGAATGCAAAGAAAACAATCTTCTAAGAACCAAAAAAATAACGTTGATATTTATTTTTTCAGAGGCATCAAAAACTTCACATGAATAAGTAGCTTATAAGATCTTTCTGGAGGAGCCAGTGGTAGGTAATGACAATTATGATAATATCAATATTAAAGTAGCAAGAAATGGTTAAGACAAAAACTCCTTAACGGCTTGAACATGACAATCAACAATCAACAAATCTTAAAAGGTCTAAAGTAGAGTTCACATAAGGATCTTGGGAGAATGTATAGACCCAAGAGATATTTATAAATCCTATTAGTGTGGTCACTCATCTGAACTAGTCCAAAAACTAAATCAAATTGGTGATCCGGAATGGAAGGACATTCAATGCGGAGAGCTGATCCGGAATGGAAGTCTTGGACACTAAAAATAAAAGTTGTGCACTGGGTTAAGACTCTGAAAGACTTTCTAGTCTTCTCACTGAGTGGCATTTTGAGAACTTAGAAGGAAGTGGCACTTTCAGCTCAAGAAAAGGTAAGAATAATCATGGAGTGGAGACCTCCAGCATCCAACTTTATAATTCTTAACTTTGATGGAAGCTTTATAGGCAACCAAGGTGTGGCTCGGTTGGGAGGGGTCTTCCATGATTCAGGGGCAAGGTAATAATAGCTTTCAGGACCTCTTGAGCATGGTGATTCACTGACAGCAGAATTGGTGGCCTTACTCCATGGTGTAAAGCATGCAAAGCAGGTTGGGTCGCATCAGTTGGAGGTGGAAGGGGACTCCCAGGTGATCATTTCCTGGACAAGATGTAATACCCAAATCCCTTGGGTCTATAGACATGCCTTTTGGGAGATCAAAAGTATAACAAGGGAGCCAACTGTCAATTTTAAATGGATGAGAACAGCTAATGGGATGGCGGATACCCTAGCTAAACAAGTGGGTTTTAGACATCAAATGTTTTGGGCAAATTTGTAAGCTTCTGTTTGTTTAGGGTGGAGAATTTTTCCACCATAATGTATCTTTAAAATTTCCTTAAATAAAATTCCTTTTGCCGATTAAAATATATGAGAAAAGTGTAGAACTAGCTAGGTGATTAGTTTGCACTAAAACATGAAAACTGAAAATATAATAAAGCATTGAGTATAATTTAATCCAATACAGCATCTAAATCCAATGACGTCAAAAGCCTCTCCCCTAAATCTTCGCTTCACACATCTTTGAAATCTTGATGCACAAGAACCCATTCAGCAACCATTGGCAAGAAATCAAGTAATCAACCACCAGTTTGAATATAAGAAAGGAATTTTCACTAATTATGCAGTCCGAATAATGAAATTATGCATGAGTTGAACCCCACCAAATAGGAGATTAAATTGTCTCAGCTGATGCTCCATGTACAAGTAATATTTACTCAAAGCAATGGAGAGAATCGAAATTTCCTCTTAAGATTTAGAAAACCAGTTAATTGCAACACTGATATTTAGCATCCATAACCATCTGATGGATCAATATGGCAAGATCAAAATGCAAACATCCAAACAATTGACAGTCCTAGTAGAAGTTAGCTGGTTGATAAATGCCAAGGATTTGGAAGGAGGATATTATTGCAGTTCCCTGTAAGACCAGTGACCATAAGTCTAGAGACAAAAATTTTTATAGTGCTGGAAGCCTGGAAATCTTCTTAATGTTGGCATTTTCTCAACTAAGCCTTGCCCCAACCATATGGATTATCTAATGTGAATCTTGTTCCACTATTCCATCATGTTTGGTGTCATGGCAATTGTTAAATTATAGGAACATCTTTTCGTCTCTTTTCTTTGCTAACTACCTGCATTTATTCTCTTGAAAAAGAGGTTTAGGCCTGTATGTTGTAACATAATGGGAGAACAATAAGATGGTACTTAAGTCCACTATAAATAGATCCTCAGGGAAATTGTGGGCTTAATGGGAAAAATAAGTAATTTAAGTTCCATGTTCTTCTACCTTGAACATGCTTCATGAATTGACTAAACAAGAGTGCAAGGCATTTCACATGCCCCATCATAGATTCCTTATCACAGTACTATTACATCTAAGGTAAATGTAATCATCAAAGGAAGAAAAAAATAGATCCAGCAACAGATAGTTCCCTACAAACTACAAAGCATGCATGTACAGATATAATAAGGAAACAAGAAAGTAACATACCCAACCCCCTTTGAACGCCTTGAATTCCGGTCCATTATCAACCGGACATCCCTCACCTGAAAACAAGCATGGCAGGAAGCAATTATCAAACTCCAGTAGACAGCATACATAATGACAACACAGACCATAATGGAAATATTAAGTACCATTCAGTGATCATATAAGAATGCCATAAGAATAATGCAATAAAACCATATATAGGAAAACAAAATGAACCAACGTCATGGTCCAAACAGAACGTAGGAGGGGAAAAAGTATCAACCAACTAACCTTGCCTGCTTTTGAGAAAAATTCATAAACATCTCTCTCAGTAGCCTTCAGAGGCATCTGCAATATTTTCCATACAATTAATGAGAGTTTGCAAAAGAAATGCAATGAAAACAGAAGAAAAAACAGAGAACAAGGCTAAGAAACAAAAAAAGAGTATGCTTACACCCACCTGGTAAGCAAAAACAGTCCTCTGATCCCTTTCTGGATCAGCTTCAGGCTCAAAACTTCCTTCTTTTCTTTAAACCTCCTGCATGAATTACGGCTCAGAACTAAATGAACAGATATTCAAGAAAGGAAAATCTCATAAAATTGATTAAAACCTTTTAATTGGAACAACTAATTATAAATAACAAGAAATATGTTTTGTTGTTAGATGAAAGTTCAATTTTATCTCTTATAAGTTATTTATATAATTTTTCAATGCTAGTTACTTTTTCTGTTTTCTATCACTACTTTATTTCAATACCATAAGAAAAAAACAATAACATAGGGAAGACCTTTTTGTAGGAAATTGTTAAATAAACATACGCATGTCTCCATCATTGCTTAGACGTATATATGTGGCAATGTGCATATGGCACATAATCATCCAAATTCTTTTGCTTCCAAATATTTATGTGTAATTGTTTGCTCCCTTTCTTCTGTGGGATGGTTTTCTGTGAGTGTGGGTGGGTAGGGATTGGGGATCGGGAATAAGATAAAGATATATATACATTTATATAAAAGCAATGGGATAAGAGAAGCCCCTCAGTAATAAAAAAGTGCCAATAACATTCCAACACAACAAAAAGCTCCCTGTATGATATATACAATGGATATGTCTAAATTGCCATGTTAGACACCAAGAAGGCTTGCTAGTCCCCCCTCTCACTAAGCTGTCAGAAATCAAAACAAAGGATCTCAGAACCAAAGTGAACAAACAGTTAAGCTAGTACAATTAATTGCAAGATTGAGAGTGGGATACCACCAACTCAGTAGTGCATCATGCATGCAGGTGTAAAAATCAACTAGACCTGGTTTATCAAACGAGGTTTTATAGGTCAGACTTCGCAACATTTTCCCCTTCCTATTATAATTGTAGGCTGCACCCTATCATTAACTAAGACAAGGAAATACAAGGAAAGTCTCTGTTGCGTTAACATTTTCTAGTACCAATATCTTTTATCAACCTTTTTCAAGCGCAGTTCTAAGAATTAACCAGGGCAATGACTATTTGAGTCATTTGACTATAATTCATAATATAACCCTAAATTACATGACCTAACTACCTTTTTTTCAAATGAAACATGCTCGATTATCACAAGCATCAGAGCAAGCCTGCTAGCCCCATCTGAAAACTACAGAGGGGAAAACAACAACCTAAAACCTAGCCCAAATGGATCATACTCAAGTGTTCCCCAAACCAGTTTTTAAAAGTGCAAGGCACAAGCGAGGCGCACGCCTTTTTAAGCAAGGCACAAAATTACAAAAAAAAATCTGAAAAATCAAAAAAAAGTCAGAAAATTCAAAAAAAATGCAAAAAATATTAAACATAATGTTAATAAAAATAAAAAACTTAAATTTTAAAATAAATGTTTTAAAAACCTATTATCTAAAATTAAAATACATAAGCATAACACATAAAGTGTATTCAATTGAAAATTTAAAAATAAAAGCAAACATATAAAGCATTTTCAAGCATGTAAAATCCACAATCTCTTTTTCTCCTTAATTACATTGCTTCAAGTAGCTAATGTGATGTAAAACATATTGCATTCTTGATCCTATAAGTCGTCTTTCTACCACACCCTCGAGGCAAGCCTGAACAAGTCTATGTTAGGGTCTGAAATTCTAACTCTCACATAAAAAAATAATGATTTTATAATTTTCATTGCCTTTTAAGAAGATATTTTATTGCAATGAATGAATGAACAACATTAGCAAATAGGGGGTTCTCGGCCGTTAGACTCAAAAAAAAGCAAAAAAGCATAAAATTTTTAAAAGGTGCACGCCTAGGCTAAGGCGCAAGGTGCATCAGGCGCACGCCTAGGTGAACCAGGTGTGTGCCTTTGAAAGGGGTGTGCCTAGGACCTGGCAAGGCGCAAACCCCAAAATGCGCCTCGCCTGTGCACCTAGGCGCATCTTTTAAATCACTGCCCCAAACAGAGAAGCAATCTAAGAAACCTCCTAATGTCATTAAAATAAAAGAACCCAATACCAAAAGGATCCATGAACAGTAACTAAAAGAACTGGTGAACTCTATGCAATTTAGTAGTAAGTACAGACAACTAATGAGTTTCTTTTAATTCCAATTAGTTGTTCTAACATTCAAACTTAAAGTGGACCTAACACATTGCATTTTCTATTTAAAATATTAATGGAAGTCTTCATGTGTCTCCAACAATTTTCATGCATTTCTCAATTGATACGCAGTCTACGAAATATGAGGAAAGTAAGTCCCCTGCATACCATGTTGGACCCTACAATTAAGAAAAAAGTATGGTTTAGAATTGTAGCAGTTGACGTTGAACCATTAAAGAGAAAACAAGTGCAGATTCAAGTTTACGGTGTAACTTTAACAAAAATCAGTAAATAGAAGCAACTGAATAAAGCATCTACACATGAACAAACAATCAATAATACTTATCCAATTATTTGGAGTTGGTTACAGATCCCATCTGCCATGCCACTCTATTCTGGGGCTGTGACCTCCAGAAATGAAAAATAGTAGCAGCATACAAAATAACAATGGCAATGGACAGTAGTTAGAAGAAATAAATCTTAGAAGCACGACTCAGATGAGGAGCAAGATTTGAAATGGGAATAGCACTCCAATCAAAATTTTCCAGTAAGAAAAGAACTAAATCTTGATTTGTCAACTTTCATTTTGCACAATAAAAAATTATAGAAGATCACCAACATCCAAAAGAAACCAAGTTATAAGTTCTCATGAATAACCCCACAGTAGACATTATCAAGGGAATCATCATATATAACTGAACTGGCTTACTCAAGAAGTCCAATGCTACTTGGTTGACTTCAAAGCGATTGTTTTAACAAAGGGGAAAATGCTTTATGAACTCCTGCTAGTTGTCATTGCTATTAAATTTCAGTCTTCAAAATTCCCAGAAAGTGACTAGAATTTTCTTTTCTGTTGTTGGGTAATGCACTCCAAAATCTCACTAGTTCACATGTTTCATGCCACTCACATTTCTGTACTCAAGATTCCTATAACAATGCCAAGAAACTCAAAAATGTTTAAAAAGAAAGGTTTTCTTAGGGATTGGTAAAGTGGAAGAAAGTTTTTGTGCCAGCATAGGAAGGTGAGTATAACAAAGGTTTTCTTAAGAAAGTTTTGCATCATTCCTTGCTTCTATTCCAACTCAGCTCCTAGAAGCAGGATGCCCTGAGATAAGGGAGTTTTGCAAATGAGATGGTACCTCCACCCACAAACTTTACCTGGAAATATTATGCAGCAGAATCCAACCTTTCTACCTATTAACAATCAGACTACAGTTTTGTGCAAGCTCTAAAAGGAACCAAGGGTCCAACTGGTATGAGTTGCATCTTCCTCAAATCGGACATGAGTATATTGTGTGCTTATATGGACCTATAGGGAATACAAGCTGCAAAAAAACTGAGGTAGCCCTTCATCTGGAAGTCTGCATATTGTAAAAAAGAATAGAGCAACACATTTTATAATTGAAGTGTGCTTGAATGAGTTACCATAAAGAGTGGCACATGGCAGCACACCTACTCAATGAAATAAGGGAATTTAGAAGACATGCATGTCCAAATCAAATGGATTGGGAGGCTTGACGACACCAAGTCTTTAGATGCATTCACATTGTGGCATAAGCCTCAAGGTGATGCTCATGAGTTACCATTTTTCTAAGAAACAAAAGAAACTAAAATGAAAAAAAAAAAATGCATAAATATGCAAAAAAGGAGCACATTTTACAAATGAAGGTCAAAATAAATAGCTGATCACATAATAAAACTTCAAAAAGATTAGAAGATTCAAAAAGCCATTGCATTCTTATAAACCATTTAATAACTATTTTTTATTCAGAAACATCAAATGGCTTGTTAGGAGGATGGAAACTGCTCCATAAACATAGATTGCAGTGTCCAAAATCTACAGAGATAGCCCATTCCAGGTGAGTTTCTTTGATATATTTTCATTTGACTAATGGCTTTTTTTTTTGTAGATTTCTCTTGAAAAAGTTTTCACAGAAATGTACAGTCCCTACCTCATAGTGGTGCTGGAGCGTTTCACTTGTTTAAATGTTTGAGGCATCTTTATTGAAATTACCTTACCTCTAGAAAAAAAAAAAGGAGCAACATCAAATGTAAAGATTTTATTAATGTAAATAGAAATAAAATCCTTTGTTCCAATAAATAAGAAATTTGGGATGAAGGCCGGTACAGTCGTACAAAACAGCCAAAGGTTAACAAGCACTTGCATCATACAGTCCTATACAAGTGAAATGTTCTATTCCAGGCACAGTGCCCCACAAACCAATTCTTGGCTATTCACCCCTGCTTTTGATAGAGAGTCTGCAGTTGTATTGGAAGTTCTATGGGTCCAATTAAATAAGCAGTAAGTGTTGGTTGCTAAAGCCTTGCTTCCCATATCAAATACCTAAGGAGACATGGTCCCTAAAATCTTGAAGATAGACATCCTTACCCTAGCAATCTCCTTCAACAATCAAATCTGTCCATCCCTTCAAATAGGCCTAGCTTTAAGCCCTACAGGAGAGTAATCATTTTCAGATCTCAATGAAATTCCTTAACTTCCTGGACTCAAGTGGCTAAGTATGAATTTCCAGTGTGGTTTCTAAACACCTCCAACTGTGCCCCCGTTACCAAGATAGCATTCATCAAAATCAAGTATTATAGCCTGCTGTAAGGGCATAGCCAGCCACCTTAGGCCATTCTCTCAAGAAAAAAAAACATTGAAACCTGTTAGAATTCTTTCCTAGACAGCACAATATATGCCACTCTGTCCTCTTAAGGGCATAGTTCTATGAAGATGTTAATATCTTTCTTCTTCTTAAAAATCCTATTGTTCCTTTTACACCAAATGCTCCAAAGAAAGGCTGCTACGGTACAGTGCCACAAGATCTTTCTTCAGAGGGAAAAAGCAGTTCCACACCTTATATGTCAAGAAGCAAGAAAGAAATATAGTTTATTTGCATTCTCACCAACTTTAAGGCAAAAGACTCACATAAGGGGAAAGGCACCAAGTTGGTTGTCTTTGTTGAAGCATCTCATCAGTGAGAATAATCTCCTTTGAAGCTTCCGAACAAAATGCTTTGAATTAGGAATGGGGACTTTCCCAAATGGCTATGATCGGAAAAGGATGAAGGATGGCAAGGATTCATCAAGGACTTTAAATTCCATTCTCTGCCATCTTTCTATTTTCATCATCTTATTAAATAGTTCAGTCAGATATAATAAGCATACCTCTCTCACACTTTACCAAACTTCTATTGGGATACTATCTAATCCTAATGTTTTTCCGTTCATCTTAATTAACTCCACTTCCACTTTGAAAACTCTAAATTTATGAAGGCACATATTATTTTTAGTAAATTAGAGTTACCGATCCCTCCCCCACTAAGATCCTCTATACTAAACACACTAAAACAAAAAAAAAAAACAAGTAAAAAGCATATCAAGACATGAGAATATACTTTAATATGTTCAAGCATGAACCCCAAGGAGAAGGTTGTAACTCACAACCCTTGTCTTAAGGTATAAGCCCTGTATGCTTTTTTCTGACACTGCACGCTACCAAACAAGTTATTTCTAATGCACCAAGAAGAATGCATGCCCACCTTTATGCATCATTTTACATTTGCTGCTTTCAATGCAATACAATTGTCATCCTTCTTAAAAATGACTTTGCTTAATAATTAGCAAATGTCATAGAGATCCATTGTTTGGTCTCACAAATTTCACCACTCCAATCCACATATGGTCTTGACCCAATGGTTCAATTCCAACTTTGCACCTCAAATCGACTTTTTAAATCATTCACCTCAAATTGGCTTCAACTATTCATGGAAACCCTTTAAATAGCCTCCAATCCATTATTTATTTCAGCAGACTCCACATGTTTCCAGCAATAGATTTAGGGGCGATCCAAAACAGGAAGCTAATAATGAAATAGGTTGTTCTGACAATACATACTACATATATCCAGAACACATTCATTTATGACTCTTAAGCATCTTGATGGTTAGTAGTTCTTGAATTTTTAACTTCCCTTGAGAACACTTCACAAATAGATGAACACAGAAAGTCTTTCCCCTTCTAGGTCTCCAAAAGGATTTCTTCATATTTCCCCATTAGTCCAGCTCCAGCAATTGAATTTGTTTTTCAAGTCATATTGGCTCCCTTCCCCAAATAATTTCTCTCCAAAGGATTTTCCTTGCAAGTTACAAGATCTTGGTTCCATGATTTCAGTTCAATTATGGAGTGCCACCCACTCTTTAACAATGTTTGGTTCTTGATAATGGGAAGCTTTTTGGCAAATAGGCTTCATTAAAAAATATCACATGGTTAGGTGGGGGAAATGGTTGTGGAGGGTACCCTCCCTCTCTCTCCTCTCTCTGAATTCATTGTTAAATCAGCTTCTGTTAAAGCCTCAAAGATTTTGATTGGTACTTTTGGGTTTAGAAGGAATCTTAGGGAGCCAGAAACATCCAGTGACTAAACTTCTTAATATCCTTGATGAGGTCTTCCATGATCCTATGAATGAGGACAGCCGTGATATCCTCCAACCAAGAAGACATGATTGGTATATTTCCTCTCACCGGTGTTCATTATGCGGGTGAAATGGTGAGTCTTGCTTTCACTTAATAATCTCCTGCCCAATTTGTTCTAAACATTTGGGATAGGTTTTTTTACTTGTCCTTCATCCTTGACCAGTTTGTTTGATTCAACTACTTTTAGATGACCTAGAAAAAGGAAGTAAATAATGTGGAGATGCACAAGGGCTACATTGATACGGACAAATTGGAAGGGGAGGAAATCTAGAGTGTTTGAAGACAAGGAGGGAAGTAAAGAAACCATTATAGAGAGAGTACTTTGTTCAAGGTGGCACATTAGGTAAAGACTATGGAGTTATTTTCACCATTCTATTTTGATGATGTTTAAGAAATGGGCTAAACCGCTAAAGTGGTAGGGTCTAGTTCAAAGAAGGCAAAGGTGATGAGAAATTGGATTGCACCGGAAAGGGAATTTATAAAATTTGACATTGATGGCAGTAGTTTCAGGAATCCAGGGCCTTCGGGGATAGGAGGGGCTCTAGACTTTTAGGGATGAAGATTGTAATATTATAGCTATGTATTTAGATCCAGTTGGAGTAGGTGGTGACTCAATAAGAACCAGTGTTTTAAAAGCGCAAGGCAAGGCATGCACGCTTTTTGGGCCTGCCTTGAGTGGCTTGGTTGGGGCCGGGGTGAAATTTGCACCCAGCCGCTAGGTTGATAAAAATGCAAAAACAACACAAAAATAAAAAGGGCACATGCCTGGGCTGAAAGTACTGTGCCTAAGGCCTAGATGAGGCACATAGCTTAAAATGTGCCTCATCTAAGCACCTAGGCACACCTGAGGCGCACACCTTTTAAATTACTGATAAGTAAATGACGGTGATCCAAAGGTGGTGATAAATTGGTTGCTGAATAAAGAGAGAGCTTTGTGGATTTTTAAGAATGAGATCAAATGGTTTAAGTGGCTATCAACAAATATTTAAATGAAAATTAGATGAGTAGAGAGATCAGCAAATTCCTTGGCTGATATGTTGGCCAAGAAAGGGGTTAACAGAGATCATGATGTTTGGGCCCAATTGTAATGCAATGTTTCTATAATGTACAGGGTAAAAAAAGTTATAGATTAATAATGGAGAAATTAGATACTGAAGGTGATCCAGAGGTGGTGATAAGTTGGTTGCTGAATAAGGAGAGAGCTGTGGATTTTAAGAACGAGATCAAACAGTTTAAGTGGCTGTCAACAAATATGCAATTGAAAATTTGATGGGTAGAGAGATCTGCAAATTCCTTGGCTGATATGTTGGCCAAGAAAGGGGTCAACGGAGATCATGATGTTTGGCCCAATTGTAATGCAATGTTTCTACAATGTAATTGGGGAGTGATAGAAGGGCTATGCTCTCAGTCTGTTATGTATTTGTAATTGTAAAGGGTTTTGTACATTACTGCTTTCTTTTTAATAAAATTTCCTTTCATTAAAAAAAAAAAAAAAAGATGCCTCTTTGTGCTTGATTACTTGGTTGACCTCCTCTACTAGGGTCAACTTTGTGATTGTACAGCTTCTAGACTGTAGAAAATACCATATAGAAAATTATCCATTTTATATACCATGTGATTTCTCTTGTATGTAATAAATCTTCCCAAACCTTTCTTTACTCTCATATATTTTCTTTTTCTTCTTTTTAAATAAAAAGAACACTGCAAAGCCTTCAGTGAGACAGGCATATCATGTGCACTGAAACTAAACTGAAGAAAAAAAGTTGCATAATATGGATAAACACAATATCCTTCACAGGCACATCTACAAAATATCATCCAAATCATAATTCATTGTGAGTTTATGATATTGTTTAGGGTAATAAAACTATAACAGACCTTATCATAATTCAATTTGTGGAAAAGCCGATATCTTCTTCGAAGCTTTGGAGAAGTTTCCGCTTGTTAATCCCATTAGCAATGTGGGGGTAATCGATCTACGTTTTCAACCCAAGTTAGAGTTCGTATAATTGTGTAATGTACATCTATCTCTTTCTTGACTCTTTTTCAACAGAGTAAGTCTTCATTTGTACAAGTTTCAATCATAAAATAAGCATACCGCTTAATTCAAATAGCCCCAAAAAATTCTTCTATAAATAGATAAAAACAGAACAGGTGCTTACATCATATTTAAGGATCAATACATTCTATAAGACAATGAGCAAATAAAAGACATAGATATTACCTGCTCTCCCTATCTCTTATGTCATTCTCGTATTCTCTTTCTCTTTCCCTGTCTCTACTCCTTCCCCTGAAAAATTCTTTGTCGTCGTCCCTATCGTAATGCCTTCTTGAGCGGCTACTGCTTCTTCGCGACCTCTCCTTCTCCTTCTCCTCTCCTTCTCTTTCTCCTTCTCCTTCTCCTTCTCCTCTCTTTCTTTCTCCCTATCCCTCCTCCCTCTCTCGTTCCCTCTCCCTCTCTTTAGCCCTTTCTCTCTCCCTTTCCCTCTCCCTCTCCCTCTCTTGTTCCCTCACCTTCTCCCTATCTTTATCCCTTCTCTCGCGGTCCCTCTCTCGGTCACGATCCCTATCCCTCTCATACTCTCTATCCCCGTCTCGGCTACTTCTGTGCCTATCTCTATCGCGCCTTTCCAAACGAGAAGACCTCTCCCGGTCCCTTCTTTCCCCATTCTGATCATCCCCTTTCGACTTTTTACTCCTACTCTCCTCAATTCGATCTACGTCCTCGTCGTCTTCCCTCCGACGAGAACTTCTCTGGACCTTCTCACCTGAGCCCTTCTTCCCCGAATCATTACGGCTTCCGGGGTCTTCCACAGATTTCTCCAGATAATCGTACTCGTCGAAATCCATTGACCGGCTGAACTCGATAGAACTCAGTTCAAATTAACTCAAATTCGAAAATACATCCAAAACCCTAGAGCTGCAGATATTATAGATACTGTATCGAGTTGAAACTGGCCCTGGAGGGAACTGCAATAAACCCTTATTATCCCTTATCCCGCTGGAACTCGAATCCTCGCTTCTTTGAACAGCAGTGAAAGCTATATATACGAGGGGTTCCAAACTAGGAATTAGGATTTAGGGAAGAGTCGTCTCGAACGCATATACACGGACTGAGGTGGTGACAATACACGCGCGTACACCGTTCTGGCCTCGTCTTTGGCCCAGGTCCGCATCTAACATTTTTATTTTAGGGGGTGATCATTTCTAACCCGGCCAGGCCCAGGCCCAGGCCCGCATCTGCCCAGAAATTTTCAGGTCAGGCCTGGCCCAATGCATGTTACTGGTAGAAATGGTAATTTGACTCTTTCCAATGGAGCCCTGCCTCGCAGGACAGGTTTTGTAACCACTGATCGAGGTTTAAGGTGGGTTTCAAGGAAACTTGAAACGCTAGGGATCAAGACGGGGCGGGGATGGTATTTCATATCTGTCCACCCTGCCCTAAACCCACCGACTCTATGTTACATTAGATACTATATATAAAAGTATAAAATTATTAATATAATATATTATATTATATTATATATATTATACTATATAATACAATATATTTAGAGGTAGTTTTCAAAAAAATATATGTATGCAAGTAAGAATGACTAGGGGTGGGGTTGGACAAATTTGAGGATCCCTATTTGTGGCGGGACAAGGTTGGGGTTGAGATTTTTAACCCCCGTGGGGTTTGGAATAAGGACGGACAGCACGGGGCATCTGAATTCAGGTTAGGGACGAGGCATGCAAAACCTAGCCCCACCCTGCACCATTGCCATTCATGGTTACTGGGGATGTCAATGGGTTAGATTCAATACAAATTTGACCCAACCTTAACCTTAACCTTAACCTCTAGTATCCCAGTTTGGATCAATCCATAATATGTAATTTCCTCACCCTACCTGACGCTATAGGGTTCAACCAAATATCAAACCAACCCAAATTTTATCAATTATACCTTTTATAATACATTTTGAAAATCTAAAAGCCATTTATTTGACTTGGAAATTGGTTTATAAGTTCTAAGATATCGTTTTCTCCATTATTGAAAGAAGGAAAACTGGAAAACAAAATAAACATCAAAAGAAATCCTAAACTCTGAGGTTATGGAGTTAGAAGTCAACAAATTACAATAACACTCTACACGTGTATGGGCATCATAACCCAATGAAACAGGTCAGCCAAAAACCCAAACCTGACTTGGGTCAAATAATCAAAACACTAAACCAATTCTAGAGTCAGGTTAAACCAACTTTACCTTTTATCCCAACCCATTTACATCCCTTCATATTTTTTTAGAAGTCAGGTTTATATGTGTGTGTATTACTATGTAATGACCATACTTGCCTTAAAAGTAAAAAAGTTAATATAAAATATTTTAATATATGATGATTAAAAATAGTAGTTGTCAAATTATTTTAAGGGTAAATTTCTTAAATTACCTTTATGATTTAGCTAATTGACTAAGTGCATCCTTATTGTTTGAAAATTGACTAATGTTACCCCTATTGTTTCTAACAATTGTCTAAATCTACCCTTACCGATATCATCTGTTAATATTTTGTCAAAACCCATACACATGTGACATTTAAATTTTTTTAAAACCCAATGCTACCCTTATCCCCTTCCTCCCGACTTGGCTCTTTCCTTTATTTTCCTCTTACAGTCATCAGAGAGAATTGCACTGTATCTGCACTGTATAACAGAACAAAAAAAAAACCAAAAATAAAAACTATCGATCTTTTCATAGTTAAGAACCTAAAAGAAAATACAGTTCTATCTTTCTTTCTGCAAAATCCAGAGAGGATGAAGGGAAACAGAATAGAGAGGACGAAGGGAATTATCTAGAAAAAAGAGGAGACGGGCAAAGATTTTTAACGTTTACTTGCGGGTCTTGATGAAAGGGAAACAAAAAGAAGAAGTTCGATTTCTCTCTCTCTCTCTCCTTCCTTTGGGCTGCAGCGGCGACAACCAAACTCCCATATCTCTTTCTCCCTCTCTCTCTCTTCTTCCTTTGGGTGATGGGCGGCAATCCCTCTAAAGTCCAATCTCTTTCTCTCTCTCTTCTTCCTCTGGGCGGCGGCAGTGGCAACCCCCTCTGATGAAGTTCAATCTTTCTTCCCTATCTCTCTTCTTCCTCTGAGCGATGGCAACAGCAACGGCAACCCCCTCTGGTGAAGTCCGATCTTTCTCTCTCTTTTTCCTCTGGTCGACGGCGGTGGCAACCCCTCTAAACTCTCATCTCTCTTTCTTCTTCCTTTGGGTGAAGATGCGGTAATCCCCTTTGAACTTTCGACGGCTGTATTCTTCTTTCTCACGAACAGGGGGCTGGCTTGGGACCTTCCTCGGCTTCTATTCCCTCTGTGGCTTCTTAGAAACCTCGTTAATGGAGGTGGGAACTTATCCATTCAACATGGGCTGGAAATGGGTTTGGAAGAAAGACGCATTTAATGTTAATCAGAGAAAGACACAAAGGAAGAGATACCCGAATAGCTAGATTTCGAAGAAAGTTCTTCCTTTCTTTTGCTCTGCGAATTTTGCATTTTTTAAGCCACAGGCTCTTGGACCATTGCAAAATCGAATATTTTGGATTATAAAATGGTAGTTTAGGCATTTTGCACGGGTTTTGACGGAAGTTAACGATAAAGTTAGAGTTAGTCAATTGTCAAAAACAGTAGGAGTAGCGTCAATCAATTTTCAAACAATAAGGGTACACTTAGTCAATTAACTAAACCCTAATGGTAGTTTAAGAAATTTACCCTTATTTTAATCTTTAATATTTAAACTTAACCACTTGGATAAAATATTTAAAAACTTACAATGAATAAATTTTGAAAATCTAAATCACTAAGACATTGGTTTCAAAAAAATCGTATAGGTTTTAAATGCCTTTTTCATATATTTTTATCCTTTTCAAATTTAAATTGCATGTGTTTTAAAATCTAAATACATGTATTTAAATCTAAAACTAGACTAGTAGTTGTTGGTCTTCGATTGGATCATGCTTCTGTGTGGAGAAGAAGAGTCGTCAATAGTCTAAGCGTTGCCTTCTCCCCTTCCCCTTGGGATCTTAGAATCACATCTACCTACTCATATATCTTTGTTTACCGATTTTCTTTTGTAGCTTTTTAACTCTTCAGGAGATTTGAGTAAATGTTGACCATTTTTGATTGGACGTGCAGTTATGGTGTACTTTATTTGGCAGGTTTGGAATGACTTAATCTTTAAAAACACTTAGATGGTTAAATTGGTTTTGGATTCAACCAATAGAGTTTTAGGCGGTATTTGACAGGTTTGAAATGACTTGATTTTCCAAAAAAAACTGTAGATGGTTTAATTGGTTTTGGATTCAATCAATAGAGTTTTAGGCGGTGTTCGTTACCGTGGTTATTTCGTGGATGGCCAGTTTCATACCACACCATGAATGGCCACGGCATTTGGTTTGTCGTGGATGGTACAGCTCCATAGTATATCTTGGACTGGCCCCGTTCACAACCCAAAATCTCATCCATCCATTTGTCTCATTGTTGAGTTCAGTTCCCATTGTTTTGATAATTTATTTCTCCCACTCTTTGATAAGATACATCACACATTTGTCATCCACTCATTTATGGTTGACTGTATATATTACTTCATAAACTGTATATGAGATGCATAATATCAATAAATGTAGTGTGGTCCACACCACACCTATAGAATGCCACTATATGTGTGGATTAGACTAATCCACACAACTTGCACAGTTTAAAATACTTGTGGACTATCGTGTGGTGTGAATTGGTCCCTTTGGTTTAATTTCAATTTGGTGTTTTATTAAACCCGTTGGAACTAGTTCAATTTTTTATTAACCTAAAAGAAAAAAGTGACATTTAACTGAACCAATCAATATATATATATATATATATTAACTGTTTATTTATAATGTATTAAATATTATATATATAGTATTTAATATATATGAAAACATAAAAAACTAAAAAAATGAAGAACCGAACCAATCAAAAATTGAACCAACCTATTATTTGATTGGTTTCAATTCAATTTTAGTTCATTTTTTCTTCAAAAATCAATGAGACTAGTTTGGTTTCAAAAAAAAAAAAAAAGCTCATGCATGGTTCGATTAACCGAACCGTAAGCACCCTAGGTGCCCCCCCTGGCTCAGCCCCTGGTGACAAGGGTGTTGGTCAAGATAGGATGATAAGGATGCAAGCAGATCAGATTGGATTTGAATCAAGGTATATTTGAATCTAATATGACACTATTCATGGTAGATCCGAAGATCCAATCGGATCTAATAGGCCTCAATCTGAATTCAAATCTAATCGGTAAGTTGGATCTTTGGATTTGATCCAATCCAGCTTGTTTTCTTTAAAAACTAATAAATTATCAAAAAAATAAAATATACTAATTTAAATAAAAAAACAAAAAATACAAGTATTTTTTATTTATTTTCATTATATATACATGTTTTTTATAAAAAATAAATAACATAAAAAATTTTTAAAAATGCAACATAAATAACATATTTATAAAAAAATAAATAACATATATATATATATATATATATATATATTTGGATCTTCTCAAACCGGATAAGGGTGATCTGAATTTGACCAAATAGGATCAGATCGGATCATTATCTAATCCATTTACATCCCTATAGGATGATTTTCTATGTTTTTTTTTTGTGTTTACAATTCATTTAAATCATTTATTGTTGCTGCAATAGGAAGGAGGGAATTTTTTGCCAATGCAGTAGTAGCAAATCAACTTGCTATTAAATTTGCTTTAGAGCTTGCCAAGGAGAAGAATTGGTGCACAATTTTGATTTTGTCCGATGTTGGCGATTATGAATTTCATGAATTTGGGGACTCCCTCTCTCTCTCTCTCTTGTATTGTTGATGATTGGATATACTCTATTAGGACTCTACGATTATTTTTTTTTTTTATTGTGTACATAACTTTATTTTCCTATAAAGCTAAATATGGTTGTTCATACTTTGGCACAAGTGGCAAAAGACCTAAGCTCGAATTCCTTGTGGTGAAAGAATCCATCCATTTGTATTGAACCTATTATTTTTTTTTTTATGAATGAATAAGATCTTATTAAATAGAGATCAAAATGATAAGTGATGGAGGGTGATTTGACCCGACCTCCTAACCAAGCGACACGTGGACATGACTCGACGTAAGTGATAGCTCAGCATGACAGTCTGGCTACAACTCGGCGTAATGAGCTCGCTGAAACCTAACCTAACAGCTCGCTACAAGGCCACTCGTTACAAAGCAGCTCACTCCAAAGGAGCTCGCTACAAAGAATCGCTATTGAGCAATTTGGAGTTTTCGGGAAGTTTCTTATCCGACAAGACCATGCCTATCAGACTACTCCCACGTCCCTTGCCTGGCGGTGCAGCACCTGCCAGTCCAGAAGACTACGCCCATGTCTCTCGTCAGGCGGCATCATGCCTGCCAGCTCCAAAAACGTATCTCGACTGACAGGGTCGTACCCTATGACAGTTACCTGTGCCCACCTGCTCAGCCCTGGCAAAAAATGGTTGCGGCAGAGAATCAGAGGTGGTTACACCCGTTTTGACTGTGCATTAATATATAAGGGCTCCAACTCCCAAGAAAAAAGGTAATCGAAAATTGCACATATTCACTCTTAGCCTTTATTTCTTCGCAACTCTCTCAGTTCTCTGCCGAGTTCTAACTTAAGCCTCGGAATGTTCCCGTCGGGCGAGCTCCCCGGGAATCCTTCACCTTCTTCTTTGCAGATACCTCGTCCAACGCTAGCTAGGAGTGACCAGATCGTGCACCATCATTTGGCGCCGTCTGTGGAAAACGCTTCGAAAAGCCTTCTTCCACCATGTTTTGTAACCTCAATATCCATGGCTTCCTCCATCAATGCCAGACGCAACTCAGGTGTGAACACTTCCCCTGAACCTCAACTCCCTACAGTGGGCGTCGAACAACTCACCCTTCCTCTCTCTGTGGATGGGGTCCTGACGCTGAATGTGCCTCACATCATGGCACCGGTGAGCGCTCTGCTCCCCTCCACAGTAGGCACCACTTTTACTGAGCCTTCTCTTCCCCCACTAGCTGGACCAAACCAACTTGAAGATCTAACGCATTGCATGTGAGCCATACAAGCTCAAGTGTAGAAAGTCCAACAACTTCAGCTGTACCAGCAGCAAGCGCTACACCATGTATTCTAGTAGCAGCAGTTCCCCTTGTTGCCTCTAAACCTGCTGCCGATTCCACCATGGCACCCGACCCCGCAACAGACTAAGCCTCGCCACCGGGATGAACACCCCTCTCGCTGGGGAGAGACCTCCCAGGCTTAGAATCCTCCATGGGCCAAGTCTCATCCCGCGACAGGAGGGAGAATCCAGTCACACCCAGCTCTCTGTGTGTGGTCAGGTCAGGGAACTCTCATCCTCCAAGACCCACATCACCTCAGCTTTCTGAGTTCGTGTTACCACTCCTTGAGAATCGTTTCGAAGTCCTGGCCATGGACTCCATGCAAGGACCGACCCTGCAGGAACCGTTCCTAACTACATAGAAGCGAGCAACACCAATGTAGAGGCCGCAAAGAAGTAGAGGAGACAACTCCGAGCTCGCCGAACAACGACACACCACTTGCCCGAACTCAAAGAAAAAGAAGAGGTAAGCTTGGACGAAGTGAAAACCACTCCGCTCCCCTTTGTACCATCCCCTCAGCCTCTAGAACTCTTATTGTACTAATGCCCAAGGACTTCAAATTACCTCCCATAGACAAGTATGATGGATCGTTTGACCTGAATGATCACGTGGATGCCTTCTAGTTGCAGATGCACCTGGCAAGGTCAAGCGAGTCCTGCATGTGCGTGGTCTTCTCTACTACTTTCAAAGGATTAGCCCGCATGTGGTACAGGAACCTTGCGCCCGGGACAATAAAAAGTTGGGCACAACTCGTACAAGTCTTCACCTCCCACTTCATCACCAGGAAAAGATGCCCGAAAACCCAACAAAGTCTCCTTGGCATAGTCCAGAGGGAAGGGGAGTCTATCCACAGCTACATCAAGCGGTTTAATGAAGCTTGTCTATAGATACCCGACCTAGACCCCGTAGTGCGGCTCGCGGAAGCCAAGAGAGGCATAATGCACAAGGAGTTCAAGTGGCATGTAGTTGTCAACCGGCCTAAGACTATAATCGAGTTCCTCAAGCTCGCGGACCAGTTCATAGGGACGGAAGAGGAGATCAACCAGAAGAATGAAAGTTTGCCTGAAAAGAGGAAAAGAGAAGTTGAGTCCTCAACCCATGGGGACAGCAAGAAGAAGAAAGACCTAGCTCGGGGAGGAAGGCCAGGTCAGCCTTTCTGAGCTCCTCCAGCAGAATGGACTGACTATACACCTCTGAATGCAAAGCGGGCTGAGATCCTCATGGCGATTAAGGACGCCCCGTATGTAAAGTGACCACCTCGGCTGAGTGGGGACCCAAGTGTTAGAAATAGAAATTTGTATTGTAATTTTCATAAAATCATGGTCATAGTACTGAAAGTTGCAAGAACCTCCACGATGCGATAGAAGAACTCATCGTCGCGGATACTTAAGAAATTTTGTACAAAATGATGATAAAATAGGACGACAGGGGGAGCAAGGTAGAGATGCTCCCGAGTCCAGTAGCAGACAAGGCGAGCAGCGGCAGAAGCAGCCCCCTGAAGAGAGGCCAATTCGGGGGACCATACACATGATTACCGGAGGATCGATTGTCGTGGGCTGCACCTCGGTTGCAACTCGGGCCTCAGCTCGTGAGATCGAAAGGGAAGAGCAAAACCCCCCAAAGCGGCCAAGGACAGAGGAACTGTTCTTCTTCACCGAGGATGACGTGCGTGGAGTCCTCTACCCCCACGATGACGTGCTTGTCGTGAAGATAAGGATCAATGATTTCGAGGTGAAGCGTGTCCTCGTCGATTTCGATAGCTCAACAGACATCCTCTTCAAAGCCGCGTTTGACAAGCTTCAGCTCCACGAGAGCAACCTTGAGCCCGCAAGTACTCCCCTGGTGGGCTTCAGCAGAGAGGAAGTCAAGCCCTTGGGGAGAATCACTATACCTGTGGAGGTCGGCACATAGCCTAGCATAGTGAAGCTCAACCACAACTTTTTGGTGGTCGCAACTCCCTCCCCGTACAACGCCATAATAGGTCGGCCCATCATCCATGCTCTACGTGCGGTGGTCCCCACCTATTATTTGGCGATGAAGTTCCCCATAGACTTTGGAGTTGGGGTAGCATGAGGCGATCAGCTCGAGTCTCGCTAATGCTACGTCACCGCTCTCAAAGGAAAAGCCAAGGTGGCAAATGACCTCGAGCTGGAGTGACCTGCGGAGCATTACGAAGAGCAAGCTGCACCTACGAAAGAGACTGTTTCCGTGCCAACTTCAACAAAGGACCCAACTCGGACACTCCAAATTGGCGCTTCAGTCGAGGAGCCTCTATGATCTCAACTGGTAAGTTTCTTACTTAAAAATTTAGATGTTTTTGCATGGTTCGTGGCAGAGATGCCTGGAGTAGACTCTAGCATCATCACTCACAAATTGAACAATGATCTTGTAGTTAGGCCCGTTAGACAGAAGAAACGCAACCTAGCCCCAGAGCGTTGGAGAGTAGTTGACGAGAAGGTCGGGAAGCTCCTCGCAGCCGATTTTATCAGAGAAGTTCATTACCCGAGCTGGGTGGCCAACCCTGTTCTGGTAAAAAAGGCTAATGGTAAATGGCGCATGTGTGTCAATTATACCGACTTGAACTGGGCCTGCCCGAAGGACTGCTTCCCACTCCCCAAGATTGACCGTTTGGTGGATGCGACCTCAGGGCATGAGTTTCTAAGCTTCTTGGACGCTTATTCGGGCTACAACCAGATCAGAATGGACATTGTCGATAAAGAAAAAACAGCTTTTATAACCGAGCTCAGCCTGTACTGTTACAAGGTCATGCCCTTCAGACTGAAAAACGTCGGGGCCACCTTCCAAAGACTTGTAAATAAATTGTTTGAGCCGTTGATCGGCAAGAAAATAGAATGCTATGTATACGACATGGTCGTCAAAACTCAGTTTTCAAATGATTTAATAAAGGACTTACATTCTGTCTTTAAAATCTTGCGTAAATTTAACATGAAATTAAACCCAAACAAGTGCGTTTTCGGTGTCACATCGGGTAATTCATAGGTTATATCGTCAACCAACGTGGCATTGAGGCTAACCTTGAAAAATTAGGGCAATCTTAGATATGAGACCACCCCGGAAGTTGAAGGAGGTTCAGAGGTTGAACGGCTGCATAGCCGCTCTGAGCCGCTTCATGTCCAGATCGGCAGATCACTACTTGCCTTTCTTCAAGGCAATTAAAAGCAAAGGCTTCAAATGGATTGAAGATTATCAGCTCGCTTTCGACGAGCTCAAAAAGTACCTCGCCCACATCCCAACCTTGACCCGACCGAGGTTAGAGATACTTTGGAGCTATGCCTCTTCGCGAGTGACGAGGTAGTCAGCTCGGTACTAAAAAAGGTAGATCGGATCCAACGGCCTACCTACTATGTTAGCAAAGTGTTGTAGGGGGCAGAGACAAGATACCCAGAGATCGAAAAATTGGCGTATGCTCTAGTTGTTGTAGCTCGGAAGCTTCGTCCGTACTTCCAAGCTCATACTATCACTGTTCTTACCAATAAGCCTCTGAGGCAAGTCTTGCTCAAGCCCGAGGTCTCTGGTAGGTTGACGAAGTAGGCCATCGAGCTCAGCGAGTATGACATCCAGTACAAGCCGCGAACTGCCATCAAGGCCCAAGCCTTCGCCGACTTTATTGCAGAATGTACTTTTAGCACCAAAGTCCCCAAGCCAAACGAGCCCGAGCACCCCAAGGGAACAACCAGCGCGGTCTCTCTCCTAGTTAGACCAAACCCGAACTGGGATGAGGAGCCCTGGATCCTCCACGTGGATGGCTCGTCAAATAAATAGGGTAGCGGGGCTGGAATCGTTCTGTATGGGCCAAGCTGTGCAAAACTGGAGTACGTGCTATGCTTTGGGTTCGCTACGTCCAACAATGAAGCGAAGTACAAGGCATTAATAGCCGGGCTGACTCTAGCAAATGAAGTGAAAGCCAAGCACATCGTCATCTGCAGTGACTCCCAGCTCGTGGTCAACCAAGTCACAGGTGAATATGAAGCTCGCAAGCCAACCATGGTCGCCTACTTAGCCAAAGTAAGGGAGGCTTTGCTCAACTTCCAGTCCCACTTCATCAAGCAAATCTCGAGATCTGAGAATGTTGAGGCCGACGCCCTATCCCAGTTAGCTAGCACAAGTGATAATACCATGAGAACTTGCCTCGACCTATCATTTTCGGGGGGGGGCAGAGGAGGTCGGTCATGTCGTACAAGCAGAGCCGAACTGGATCGATCAACTCGTGAGCTTCCTGTTGCATGGGACCCTCCCTGCAGAACGTAATGCTGTTAGAAGGGTAAATCGTTACACAACCAAATATATCATTATAGACGAACGGTTGTACCGAAGATCTTACACTTTCCCCTATCTGCGCTGCTTGCGACCTTTCGAGGCCAACTCATGCTCCGTGACACTCATGAGGGCCTGTGCGGTGGACACTTGGGGGCAGGGTTCTCGCCCAAAAAGCGCTACGATAGGGATACTACTGGCCAGCGATGAAGGCAGATGCGATCGAGCTCATCAAAAAGTGTGACAAGTGCCAGAAGCACCCCAACATCCATCACTAGCCCGCTGCCGACCTAAAATACCTACCAGCCCGTGGCCCTTCGCACAATGGGGGATCTATATACTCGGACCATTTCCACCAGCGATAGGATAGAGGAGGTTCTTAGTAGTATCAGTCGATTATTTCACTAAGTGGGTGGAGGCCGAACCCCTCGCAATGATCACAATGCGGAATGTGCAGAACTTCTTCTGGAAGAATATAGTTTACCATTTCAAACTACCCCGAATACTCATCTCTGACAACGGCAAGCAGTTCAAGGACATTAAATTACAGAACTGGTGCAAAGATATAGGAATGCAACAAAATTTCACCTCGGTGGCACACCCTCAAGCAAATGGCCAAGCAAAGATCATAAATAGAGCCATTCTCCGTGGACTGAAGGTGCATCTAGACCAAGCTAAGGGACTGTGGGTAGATGAGCTGCCCAGTAGACTATGGGCTTATCGAACTACGGTGAAGACCGCAATAGGCGAGACCCCCTTCAATCTCACGTACGACACCGAGGCGGTCATCCCAACTGAGATCAAGGTTCCCACGCTACGTCTGGAAGCGTATGATGACAAGAAAAATGGGGACGAGCTATGCACCAACCTTGACCAACTTAACGAAGTACGGGACCTCGCATACATTAGGACCGCGACCTACCAGTAGAGAGTAGCTCAGTACTATAACGCCAGGGTCAAGAGGTGGAACCTCCGCATCGAAGACCTGGTCTTTCGTAAAGTCATGGTACCTGAGCCTAGTGTTGGTAAGCTCGGGCCAAATTGGGAAGGACCCTACTGAGTAAAGTGGGTGCTCGGGGAAGGGACGTATGACCTCGAAACCCTAGAAGGGTAGCAAGTACCTCGAGCATGGAATATTGTCAACCTAAGGCAATATTACTTGTAATTACCGAACTCTAGAGGAGTGGACTATAAGTTGCTCCCCCAGCCTAAGGACCAAAAAGCCGAGCTAAGGACCTCGGCGCCCAGTTGCCTCTTCGACATGGGCGAACTCTAGGAGAGTGGACTATAAGTCGCTCCCCCAGCCTAAGGGATAAAACGTCGAGCTAACGAAAGACCTCGGCGCTCTAAGTAGCTCGCGTAATTCGAGACGATTCTTCAGTTACCCTTGCTTGTTACCAGCTCGGCAGCTCGACAGCTTGGGTAAGCTATCTACGTGAATTAGATATAAAAAGGAGTCATTCTAAGCAAAAACAAATATTTCATACCAATGTTCTTATATAAAAAATCAGGCCTAACGGCCCGGGAGAGTACTTCAAGAGAGAGAAAAAAGAAGAGAAAACCGGGCTCAGCCACCCGGGAATATGCACTCCAAAGTTTAGAAGGAAAGAGAACAACCCCAGCCACAAGGGTCCACCACCTCCACATCCTCGTCAGTCTCCTCCAGGGAGTCAAACTCCTCATCCTCCGCTACGTCCGCCGTCTCCAGGGCCAGGTCATTCATTGTAATGCTGTCAAGACTAAGACCGGAAAAACTTTTTCCGGACCAAGTATCGGCAAAGCTTGAACCTTGAGCGGTAGGACTTCGTGTCATAGTCGACTTGGAGGTCCTAGAACTTCGGGGACTCTTTGAAGAGGTCCCCATCTTGATCCACTCTTCCTCTACAACAGCATCGAAGGTTCGAGTCCGTTCATGGAGTGTGGCCTCCAAAGTTTGAACCTGCTGACAAAGCCGTTCCCTTTTCCTCGGCCACCCTCGAGGACTCCTCCCTATAACGGGTGCTCTCCTCGGTCAACCGGGAGATCCGAGCTTCCTGGTCCTGGACAAGCATCCCCTGGGCCTCGCTTCCCTTCTGAGTCTGGAGGACCTCACCCCAGGCCTGGTCGAGCTCGCGTTGAAGCCTCCGCACCTCCTTCCTCAGGTGGTAGGCGTCCTGTGAGTGAATGGTCATCTAACAGGCCATGGCGTGGAGGGCGGAGTTCACCTGCCAATAGAAAATCGAGGTAAATAAAAAAAAAAAGAACAAAACAACAAAAAGAGAAGGGGAAAAAGCAAGCACTTACCACCATACAGTGGGACGAAGCCAGCCCCAAGAGCCGCCTAGGGTGAATCATGGACCATGCCACGATCTCCTCGTGGAGATCAACTCCCGGTCTTCTACGAGGCCAGCAGGAAGTTGGTGATGCTCTCATCCAGCCCCTCGGTAGGGAACGCTGGAAAGGCGGAGGGATCGGATGACGCGGCCGGAGGGTACTGCCCCGGAGGTGGGACCTCTTCTTCTTCACCGCCTTCCATGGCTACTCCCTTGTATGACGTGGGTGGAACCTCCGATGATGGAACAAAAGACGGATCCGCGGCCTCGAACTTGACGACCCTAGAAGTAGACGCACGGTCCAGGCGGGACCTCTTTGTCCTGCGCTTTTTGGGAGCTCGACAAGAGTTGACGCGTATCCACACCTGACATTTTGGCTGCAAGAAATAAAAGGCATTAGCCCAGCGAAAAAAAAAGAGAGAAAGGGGGAGAAAGACCTAAAGGTGACCTACTAGGGCTCAGGCCGGCCTGCACGAACTTTTCCTCAGCCAAGTAATTCGAACAGAGGAAGCCGACCTCTGCCCAGGACTATAGCGTTTCCCGAACCTTCGGGTCCAAGCTAATGCCCAAATCCTGAATGGCATCCCTCTAGTGGGTCGGAAAGGGCCACCCCTCGGGGTTACGAACTATAAAATAATCCCGCTTCCAGGCCGGAATCCTGTTAGGCAACTCATGGAGAAGCTAGAAGCCAGGACGGGGGGAGAAGTAATAAGAGCGCCTATCTGGAGGGGCTCCGGGGGAGGCATTCTTGATCGACAGAATGGAAGCAAAAGTATCGAGGGATAGAGGAAGACAATACTCAAAAAACAAAGAAATAGTCCCCACCAAGTTCCAAACGGAGTTCGGGTGCAATTGGTCTATGGTGACGTTGAAGTGGGTAAGGACCTCCACTATTAAAGGATGCTGAGGAAGTCGAAGACCAGCCACGAGCTGCTCCTCAAAGATCATGATCTCGTCATGATCGTGCTCCCAGGGATAGTTGCCGGTTGGGGGAGGCTATAAGTGAGCTCCCTAGGGAGATCGTATTGGAAGACCAGGGCCCGAAGTCTCTCCATTGACATGGAGGAAGGGCCGAAGCTATCTAGCTCCCGACTCCAGGAAGTGGAAGCCAAGTTACCGGAGGCTTTCGGAGCCTCTGGAGCCTGCCCCTCGAGGAACCCCCAAGCTCCCCCGAGCTCGAGGGGGCCTCGTCCTGATTACCATCCCGGGAAAAGACACTGTCGTACGGATACCCAAACATTGTTTGGCAAGGAAGAGGACTCACCGGAAAGAGTAAACTGAAAGAAGCGACGAGGAGAGCTCAAGCAATCAAGGTGAAGGCACGACCTTAAAATTGAAAGCAAGGAAAGTTGGCGTAAAAACAAATGAGGCCTAGGGCCTATTTATAGCCACTATGCCAGAAAACCAACGGTCTCAATTAAGGTGAATCTAACAGCTCATAATAAAACCGGCTGCACGTCCTTTGAGACCGAAGGCAGTTTAGCGCATTTTTTGGCGTCTGTAGAATCTATAAGTCGTGTGACATCCGCGCGTATACCTCACGCGGTTAGTCAAGGTAGTTTGGATTACGGGTCAAATCCACCCGCCGCTTCGTAAACTCCCCGCGCTAGAACAAGACCCTTATCCCAAGGAGTGGGGGGCAATTGATGGAGGGTGAATTGACCCAACCCCCTGACTAGGCGACACGTGGACATGACTCAACGTAAGTGACAACTCAGCATGACAACCTAGGTACAACTTGGCGTAATGAGCTCGCTAAAACCCAGCCTAACAGCTCGCTACCAGGCAGCTCGCTACAAGGCAGCTCGCTACCAGGCAGCTTGCTACAAGGCAACTCACTACAAGGCAGATCACTACCAAGTAGCTTGCTATTGAGCAATCCAAGAGTTTCGGGAAGCTTCTTATCTGACAAGACCATGCCCATCAGACTGCTCCCATGTCCCTTGTTTGATGGCACAGCACTTGCCAATCCAGAGGACTGTGCGCACGTCTCTCATCACGTGGCGTCATGCATGCTAGCTCCGAAAAATGTCTCCTGCCTAACAGGGCCGCATCCTATGACGGTTACCTGCGCCCACCTGCTCAGCCCTGGCAAATAACGACTGCGACGGAGGATCAGAGGCGGTTACACCCGATTTGACAGGGCATTAGTATATAAGGGCTCCAACTCGCAAGGAAAAAGGTAATTGCGCATCTTCACTCTTAGCCCTCATTTTTCATTGCAACTCTCTCAGTTCTCTGCCGAGTTCTAACTTAAGCATCGGAGTGTTCCCGTCGGGCGAGCTCCCCAGGAATCCTTCACCTTCTTCTTTGCAGATACCCCGTCCAGCGCCAGTTAGAAGCATAGCCCCTGCCAGTTAGGAGTGACTAGATCGCGCACCATCAATAAGTCAATACAGGCTATCTGTGGAGAGGCACAAGTTGGTATCTCTCCTAACAACAAAATAGTATTACGTCAAACTAAAAAGCAAAAATTACAAAGTTGCCCAAAATAATTGTTCCCTGGAGGCCCCTTGCTTAGCTAACCCATCTGCTATCGTACTAGCTATCTTGACCACCCATTGTAAGGTAAAAGTCATGTTCCTTGAAAACCAATTAACTTTCCTCAAAAGGTCCTTGTAGCCAAGGATTAAAGTATCGGTATTAGGTATCGTATCAGACAACTTGGATACGGATACACTTGGGAAATGCTTGAATACGAATGAAAAATATGAAAATGTTTGGATAAGCTAAGGAAATGCATATAAATTCAATAGTTATATTAATAACTTAAAGTTTAATATCAAAATAACTATAAATAACGTATAAATACATAGGAATTGTATATTTTAATGGTATATCTGAAGAAATATATTAATATTGATAAAATGGGGTGCACGTGTATTATACAATTTTATTGATAATGCATCAATTTTTATTTTTATTAAAACCAAGGCACAAAATTTATGCTACCATTATATTTGAATTATTATATCAATTATTTTTATTTTACTATTTTCAATTTTTAACACCAACCAAAAAATAAACTAAAAATTAATTTGCAAATGTAAATGAAAAATTGAAGATTCATATCATATGAAAATTCATAAATTTTAATTACAAAAACAATTATTCATTATAAACATTTTTATTTTTATGAATATTTTAATATTTTTTATTTAAATGTAGATTAGTGGATTTGATAGATTCAATTTATATTATATTCTCAAATATTTTGTAAATAATATTTTATCTTTGTAAAGTAAATACATTGTTATTTAATGAAAATTAAAGTATTAATTAGTAATCTATAAAATAGTTATTATAATTTATCAAGTCTACATAAATAATTTTAATTATTAAAATGATTATTCTATTAATAATATTTTTATTTGTATAAATTTATTGATATTAAAAATCATTTATATATATGTGGATTTGATAAATTATTTATTTTATTGGTTTATAAAATAATAATTTTGAATATTATTCTTGTTAATTTGTACATGGAGTTATTGAATATACTATTTGTTTATATTAAATGTAATAATTAATTTTAGTAAAAGATCATTTATTTCATTTATTATCACGAAATGGAAGATGGCTTAATGGTTAAGATCCTTGTGTTATTGGATGTTGTACTACTTTGGTTTCAAGGATCAAATCACGCAAAACCCATTTTTTCTGGTGAAGGGCACTTTTCTATGTGATACGCGTTCCTAAGAACAATTCTTCCTTAGTAGAGTTGTTAGCCACAACTATCTAGTTCCTCCAAATATCATCAAAAGAGAAGGTGTGAAAGGAGTCCAAAGTTCTTAACTAGTGGATTGCCCTAATCAAAATACATTCTCCTTTATAGCCTACTTTTCTCATTCTCTTAGAATAGCCTCACATTTCTTTCTTCCCAAATTGTCCACAAAGTAGTATTTGTGATGCATCTCTACATTGTTCTACCCTTTTTTGTGGGTCACACAAATAAGGAGGGGCCAAAAAGCTGACCTACAACTGTGTTCAAATTCCACCTGCACCCAAACAAGTCTAGACCATATCTCTTTAGTTGGAAAACCCATTTGTCTCGGGGAGGAGCAAAGGAACTTAAAAAAAGAGGCATACATTAAGTAACCTTTTGGATGAAGGGACCATAATCTCACATCAAATCCGAGGGGATCCAGAAAAAACACTTCCAAGTAGTGACAGAAGGTTTGAAATACAAGAGAGTTCATGATCCTTCAAGCCCCTATGGAACCCAAAGTCCCAATTCAAAGAGGATGGTGAAACATGTATTGGAAGAAAGTGAGAGATAGCTTTTTCCTTATAGAGAGATGGAAAAATTGCTTTCCAAGGAATTGCCTATGTAACTTGACACGATACACTAGCATCCCATCAATTTTCCAATCTGCCATGTATACTAGCTATCACCTAATGCCACAACCTCTCCCTTTCTGTAGGCCACCTCCACAACCCACCCACCCTCCTCTTTCCTCCTATAAGCTATTCCTCAATTTATTAAATAATACATTTTTCCTCCCCTAGCTCCCAAAGAAAGTTTCTACTGTTTGTATTGAACTATTTGTTGATTCTTTTTATTAGTTAATATAGTACGTGTTTGGTTTTATTGGCATTTACCGATGGGTGTTTTTGAAATAAACACTTTATTTGAAAAATACCACTTTAAATGTTTTTTTAATTTTGGCTATTTGGCGGGGCATTTCTAGTAACACCCTATACAGGCATTTGCCACCTAAGCAACAATAAACGTTTTTCCCTTTTTGGATGTTTGGTGGGGTGTTTCAAGAAACAACACCATAAAACAATCTAGTGTGCCATGCTTGTTTTATATTGGAGTGCCATCAAGTTGATCTAGTGGTCCTAATTAATCGTACATGTTTATAATGGCTGACATTGATATCCAACGGTCAATCTTACATGTAAATCACATCTAATGGCTCATATCATTTGATGAGCACATCTATCCTATATAAAATCTAGAACTACTCAAGCACTAGTATGAATGATATAAATTCTCAATCTTTCCGGTCATTGCTAAGGCTTAACTGTTGATTCAAGTCATTAAGAAAGGGGAATCCCTCTTACTTGACATACATCCTGCATGAAAATAGAAAATAATCAAATATATGCTTTATTTGAAAATAATCAATCTGATGACTTCTTAAGAACAACTCAAGTAATCTACATTAATTTTTGGGTCCAATGGTTGAACTTTATGGTTTTCTTTCAATTTGTTTTATATGAAGTGAGGAGCTTTTGGTATCCCCAAAAGCTGCAGGTTTCTCCAAAGGTAAACAACAAAGAAGGGAGAGGTTTGACTATAAATTGAGGCTTCAAGTAGTTTCACTAAATTCTCCAAATATAAAGAAATAACATATGGCATTGAACACATTTAAAAACAACCCATTCCTTCTGAGGATCACTCACTACTTGCACTTCAAATTCAATAGTGTTGCATTGAAGGAAGCTAAGAGGAAGAAAGATAAATGATTTCATAGCTCCTCTTTGCCCAACTAGAGTTATTGGACTTTGTTATTTGAGTGTCTCCTATTCAACGATGAGCACTCTACATTTTTTGTATTTGTACTCCTTCCAAACTTAAAAACATAAGAGCAATTATCACAAAGTGATTGTGGTCAATTCATAGGTGGAAGTATAACTATGGTCACACATGTAGATTTGATTCTAAAAATTGCTTCTGTATGATTGCAACAAACAGCTGATTGCCATTCTTGCCCCTTGCCATCATGCACTATCACCTTGACAAAGATTTACATGCACAAGATATATATGCTTCAACACGATGACATGCTCTTGCCAAATAAACAGATTGAACCACACCACCAAGAACCAAGCAACGCCATTTTATCCTACCTAGCAAACATTTGGGAATCGAATCATTCCCCGTTGGTAATCTTTCTTCACCTTTTAAAGTTTGTGCTTTAGGATTGATTCCCAAATTTCTGTGCTCATTTTAAAGAAGACATGTTATGGGAATTTGGTGCTTTAGGATGAGACACCAAAAATCTGGCTTTCCCATCTTTTCCAGATGAAAAATGATGACTTTAATTTGGTGACAATTTGATTAATCAAGCAATATATGGGTGCCTATTAATCATTCCTTGTTCACTAAACATTTTTCTAGGTAACTGATTTACAACTCACTAGACAACTAATTGGATCAAACAACCTACACTATGATGGGTTTCATCTATTTGGCAATGCCATTGACTTTGTTTTTATTTCTTGGTTTCTGCTTATTAAAGAGCTTTTCTTTCATTTGTGTGTGTTGTTTATTTTAGTTGTCCTTACAACCCTTTTGTAGGAGGTAGGCTCCTTCTTGAGTCACTGGGGTAGCAACAATTTTAGGTTGGAGGTGGGAATTGGATGGTTCTAAGGCCCCATTTGCTTTTCGGTAATTTATTTATCCGGGTAAATGCAATTAATTACTTGGGTAAGTTTTTCCTAAGAAACACTTACCCGGGTAAGTGAATTTACCCATGTTCTTTTATTTGTCATGTAAATAATTAAGGCAATGGCCATTTTAGCGATAAAAATTCATTATTAAAAATGGTATTTTTGTCCCATTCAAGTGTTAACAACTTTCCCGTAGAAAAGTTATTTTCCCATCTAGGAGATGGGTACAAGAAAATAAACTTTCCCCTTTCCCCACATTAATCTAAAAAATGAACATGGATTCTTGGTCAATGAAAACCAAAATCTCATTGACCAACTTTTCCTTCTCTCAAAATCCAAAAGAAAGAACGCCTCCTAAATAACAATCTCTGGATTGGACATCAGGGGCAGAGATAAGGTCACCTCCAAATTCCAATTTAAAGAAATAAAACCAACATTAGTTAGGTACCAATGTTTTTTTATCATGTTACTTTGATGGTATATATTGTTTGGTTGGATTCTCAATCACATATTTTTCTCTTTTTGTTTTTTACGGTTGATGATTTATCACTAAACTATTTATAGTCCTGTTTGTTTTGTTTTCATATGTTCATTTTCTTTTCTAACTCCAACAAAAGAAAAAATTATATCTAGCTAGTGGATGGTAACTCAAGCATGATTTCCAAAACCCAATCTAGAAGCTAGCAATTGACTCTAGATGGCGTTATGAATGGAAATCTCTATTAAATAGGATTAGAGATCATTTAGGAGAGAAATCTCTATTAAATTGGATACAATTTAGGAGAAAGTGAGGGATAGTGGGGAAGGTAGTTTAGAAGAAATTTTAGGAGGGGACATTATTTAGGTTATTGGAAACGTGTGGGAGCAAGAGAGAGAGAGAGAGAGATTTAAGAGTAAATCTCATTGGTTGTTCAGAAAATGACATGGAATAAAAAATAGAAAATTCAGAAAAATGAGAAAATTTCTTCACTGTTGTGTTTTAGGAGTCCGGATTCACAGAACATGTAAACCCACCAATGAAAAGCTTCCATATCGGTCGGGTGCCATACAATGTAATGCAAATGAGCCTTTTGCCATTAACTGAAGTGGCCGATTGAACCGGATACAAAATGACAAAAATCTATCTATCCTCTCAGTTCTCTCCTTCTGAAGTAACAATCAGGGGAAAAAATTATTAATAACTAGGGGTTTGGGTAACTCACCTTCGTTGGGATGAAAACTAACCGTAGGTGTGAGTTGCGGTTCTTCGATTTGTTGAAAATAGAAAACCACAAAAAACATTAGGTTTGTAAGAAGAAGAAAAAGGAGAGGAAGAAGAAGAAGAATGGCCAAAGAATGTACCGCCGGTGGCTTCTGCATTGACGGACGTCGGTGTGGATTGAGCTCTCTAGTGCTTGTGGGGTAGGATTTGATGTAGAAGAAACAAAAATGGGAGGAGGGAGAGTTCTAACTGAGGATAGATTTTTTGTCATTTTGTATTCAGTTGAACTGGATACATATATATATATATATATATATATATATATATATATATAGATAAATAGATAGATTGTTTACCCCGCTCAATCCTAATAGACATTGTACATTGTTCTAAATCATCTTGGAAGTGGCATCAAAATGTGATCCGATTCCTTGTAAGTTGCAACATTTCAAGAAGGAAAGTATTTCAACAAGACTAAAAAATTTCCAGAGCTTGTGCCACTCATCACCCAAGAGCTTTGATCTGGTTGTTAGTTTCCAGGTTGCCTAAGAAGCTATAAACTGAGGTCACGATTGATTGGTTCATCTAACAGGTGAATGGTGATAAGCCTGAACCAATGTTTTAAAACGGTCGTTGCTCAGACGGTCAGAACATTTGGCCTGGAAATTGGTCAGGGTATCAGTTCCATTCCAGCCCCAAACTGTTATTTCCCCCAAAATTGTTGGCCAGAAACCAGCTGATCCAGACAGCCAAATCGTCAACCCACTTGTTGGGGTGCCAATGCCATCCAAACCAAAATCAATTTGGACAGACTGGATGGACCAACAAGACATTGAATTGGACCAGTCCAGACTTAAAGGTCTAAAGTATTTAAAGGATTGGATTGGACCGGGTCTATCCATAATGAATTTATATTGGATTGGGTTGAATTGAACCCATTGATAGAAAATAGGAATATAGGTGTCAATGTATGGGTTAGAATTAATCTAAATTATAACAAATTTGAACAGATTGGATGGTCCAGCATTGAATTGGACCAGTCCAAATGGTCCAAAATATTCATTGGATTGGATTAGACCTGATTCATTTATAATGGACTCATATTGGACTGAACCGGATTAGACCAAATCCAGTCTAATACACCCTTACCCACTCGAGCCAAACAATAGTTTTAGGCCAAATTTTGATTTTTTAATTTTTAAAGTGCCATTGGGTGATCCGTAAGGACCAAACCGTCAAGCCATTGACACAGAAACTGATGGCCAAAGCAGTTTCAGTTCCGGGTTGGTTTTTCATATATTAGCCTAAACCTTTTTTTTTATAAATGAAAATAATTTATTAATCCAAAAATTAAGGCAATACAGGAAACCCATGAAGAGGCACAAGCTGTTACCTTTTATTACATCAAGTAAAAACAAGAATAAACATAAAAAACAGAAATAAAATTACATAGCAGCCCAAAACAAATGATCCCTTAAAACCCCTTGCTTAGCTAGTCCATCCGCTAAGGAATTTGCTCATCTTTCCGCCCAAAGAGAGGTAACTGTCATATTTCTTGTGAGCCAATTGACTTTCCTCAATAAATCTCTATATCGCCACATTGCAGGCTTAGGCCTAGTTGCAATGTCATCCAGCCTTTACTTACCGGAGCAAGAATAGAGGACTTTACTCGCCATGATTATATTATCTGAGATATTTCTGCCTGGAAATCTGGAGCAAGACTAATTAAACTGGGAGATGATTATCAGTAAAGGTTTTGACACAATTAGCCAAGTCCATTACAAAGTCTATTGGTTTTGACATTGGTCCCAGGATTGAGGGTTGCAGGAATTAATACCACTGATTTTCTGTCTTAACCCTAAACAAGTACAAAATTTCCATGTTGAGGTGCAGTCCCAAAGGTTGAACACTCATTTCAAAACAACTGTATGGTCGCACAGCAAAAAGGTGGAGAAAAGATTATTTTTTCCTGGGTTTCTTGTAGGATTCATGAAAGCTGAACCAAATAAGAGAAGACTCTTGAGGCCATATAACTGCATATGTGGATTGCTTTGCTTAAAACTGCAGTGGCCAGCACATAAGCACTATTGTCAAATATGGAATTGTGAGATCCTAAATGATTACAAACCTTGAGAGACATAGGAATCCATAATTCAATAATAAAATTTCGTTTTTCTCCTTCCGGGAAAGATGGTGGGGTACCACTGGACCGGGGGTGACAGGTGAGACAGACTCAAATATTACTATACAAACACTTAAACAATGGGGATGCAACACCAAAGTAAGAACCAGATCTCCAACATATATTGCACATCTTCACTAGTACAAGATACAGCATCCAGCAGATGCAGAAAGTGCACAAGAAAAGAAAAGAAAAAGATAGAAGCCCTAGAATGGGGAAATCCCATCAATTACAAATGTGAATGACTGGATAATAATATAACAGGCTAACCCTGTAAACCTGCCACAAAGAAACTAACAGAGCATCAGTATGATATAGTGAGCTTAATGTGTACAATGATTCAAAACATGGTTGCCGCAGAGTTACCAGATATGTAATCCAAGTTATTATATTATTCTGTTCAGAGGGATCCGATCTCACTGACGAGGAATCCTTTCATGAGGAGAGATTAGTTGTGGCATTTTCATACCTCCAGAAACTATGATCTCTGAGTAATTAACAAGGGCATCCAGATTAGGTTACATATGCCTATAATGGTAGACATATGGTCTGCTATTGGATTAAATGAGAAATTAAGAGATCTAGAACTAAGAAATACAAATTATGTGTGGAATAGGTCAATAGGGCAGTAGCAGTAATATCTGAATGTCATTAAGCATATCTCAATAGATCAATTAAACTTATTCAGTATTCTATTGGAGGTTAAAATAAATTTACAAACTTGCCACCAGAAAGCATAAGTGCAGAATAACCAACAGGACTATCAAAATTGGCATATTGAAATTCTGCATCAAGTGGATGATCATTCATGATCAAGTTAACACCTCAAGTTTTATTATCAAGACTTCTCCATATATATATATATATATATATATATATATATATTCTGGAAAATGCAAATCATGATTCTTTATATGAGTATGCTTTCCTTTCTCAAAATTTTTTTTAATGCTGGTCATTAACATTACATTTCATTGTTTATTCTCTTTCTCAGTAGAATACTGATATTCCAAGGGAGGAGGGCTGGCTGATATGTCATGATCCAGTAAGTATCAGTTATCAGAATAATTCCATATTGACATTAATCAGGTTTGATGTATGCGAATGGATGTGCATTGGACCTGGACCCCTTCAAAATTTAAGAAATGATCAACCCAAGCTAGGTACCAAATCAGGTATCACCTCTATGTGCAAAAGATCTGAGATTAGCTTTGCATTGATCCCTATCTAATCGCAGCCTAACTCAATAATAGACCTTTCAGAAAATTTCAGGGAAAAAAGGGCAATCATGTGACACTTGTAACAAGGAAGCCATTGGTGCACACCTATTGTTTCCATATTTTTCCTTAGTTAAACATGAGTCAGGAGCTACACAACACAAACTGGAAACTGGAAACTAGCAACTATGAAAATAACCATGGCAGCAAAACAATATTGGACAAATAAAACAAGAAAACACACCTATTCCTTCTCGAACAGAGAGATTTGGTCTTATGATCTCTTTAGAGTTAACCAGCAAAATGTCACCAATATATAGATGATTTGTAGGGACATAAACGCTACAGAGCTCTTCATCACCATTATCTCTCTGCAACCAGAAACAAACAACAAGCAAACAAACAAAAAAGAAACTGAGCCAATGAGATGCACAATGATAAAACCTCATATTTCATCAAGCTCTATGTTTACTGCAAGACAACAGAGCATTCCCAGTTTCAGGCCATTTAATGTGTGTGCAAATTGGTATACTAATGAACAATGGGCTTCATGAAATGCAGGACTAATTTGTAATATACATCATCAGACATTAAAAGCACTTCTTACTTCTATTCCATTGTTTGCCTAGTTGATTTCTAGTCTATTATGTCACTTGTATTTTATTTGGTATATTTCAAATGGCTTCTATGGCACATATCAACATTTAGCTGAATTAAATGCTGTTTTTGGTAGAAGATGAATTGAATGTTGACAAATTTAAACCAACACGTGTAAATCCTATCTCCCCTTATGAATCTTCTTCATGGTTTGCAACATGGTTTTAGTAAGGCAATTATTTTGGAAGTTTATTTATCAAAAAAATATTTGGACGTTTCTTCCTTTCACTATTTGTTGGAAACAAATTTTATTTGGAAGTTCCTTTCTGTTGGAATGTTACGATGGGAAACAAACTGGCACACTTTTTCTATGGTTCATGCCTCCAACACTAACAGAGTTCAAGAGGATGTGATTATTTCTTATTGTATGCATTCCTGAACTGAGCCTAAACAAGTAGTTCCTTTTGCAGGTTAACATACCAACAGAAACAAGGAAGATCATCTTCTTTGTTTTCTTTTCCTCAGTAGCAGAAATAATATTAATATTGAGAAGAACCATAGATTAAAAAATTGGAAGCATGACAGTACATATACAAACAACTCAAAGCTGACAACACCTTACAATACTTTAAGGCCCTGTTCATTTTCTGTTAAGCCCTTTATCTGGGTAAATGCACTTATCTGGTTAAGTACATTTATCTGTGTTCTTTTGTTTCCCAGGTAAGTGTTCTTTTGACCATTTTTACCCACAATATGTGATTATTGTAAGGGGCAATTTTGTCCCATGGTGTCTTGTCAACTTTTTACCCAGGTAGGTAGGTTATTTGCCCACCTGGGAGCAGTGATTTAAAAAAGCGCACCTAGGCACACAAGCGAGGTGCATTTTAGGGTATGCACCTTGCCTAGGTCCCAGGCAGAATATTTTCGAAAGGACAAGCCTGGCATGCATTGCGTTTCAGCCCAGGCATGCATGTTTTAAAAATCTGTGCGTTTTTTTTCCCTTTTTTTGTGTTTTGCAGCCATATTTGCTAATGTTGCTCATTTGTTCATCCTAATAAAAGATATTTTTAAAAGACAAAGTTATGAAACCTTTATTTTTTATAGGGATTAAGAATTTTAGACCTTAATATGGACTTACTTGGGCTTGCCTTGATGGGCTTGATTCAAGGGTGGTTTGTAGAATCAAGAATGCATAATACTTAATATCACATTAGCTATTTGAAGTAATGCAATTGGGAAAAAAATAAAGAGATTGAGTTTACATGCTTGAATATGTTTTATATGTTATGATTAATTTTATTTTAAAATTTTCATTTTAAATATGTTTTACATGTTATGTTTATGTGTTTTAGTTTGAGATAATAGGCTTTTCTCAAGCATTTATTTTAAAATTTAAGTTTACATTTTTAATTAATAATTTGTTTAATATTTTAATAATTTGCATTTTTTTAATTTTTTGGTGCGGGGCCCCGCCTTGTGCCTTGGGCACAAAATGGCCCTTGTGCTTTTTTTTGCACCTTTCGCTTTTAAAACACTGCCTGGAAGGTGGGGGTAAGTGATACCCAGGGAAAAGTTATCAGGGCCCACGACTAACTGAAAAGTGAACACTGGAAAGTTGGTCAACAGCAACCACTTTCCTGCCAACCAACTTTTCCCCTCCCCATTTACTGAAAAACAAACAGAGCCTAAGTGATATTTTGGTACAAGTCCCTCCCGAGGACTAGCATACCCCAGTCCAGCAAAGTTTTGTTAATTCCCTCCATGGCTAGGAAATCTGCTAAACTCTTTGCTGATCTGGGATCCATTTGAATAAGTGGTTCATAGTGGATACCAGTAGCCTGATTTCTCTTATGGGGTGCCTTAAGTTCCATGGGCCTTGGTCTTCAGCTGCTAGTCAATTGATCACTACATGGCAGTCCCCTTCTATGTATACATCATTCCAGCCCACTATATTACTCAATTTAAGATGGAGAAGTGCTAACATTTCATCCATCAGAGAGTTTCCTTCTTCAGCTGGTCTACAATAGCTGACTAAGAGTTCACCTTCATGATTTCTGACCACTCCTCCAATTAAGGAAGATCATCTTTATTTACTGAAATACATATATGCATTGCCTTTTGCTTAGAGAGAGGCAACTCCATTTCAATCCTACACAGATGATAAATTACTAAACTTGTTCACTAAGCCACCAGATCAACATAGACAGTACTGTGTTGATCATCCTTGATAGAAGAACAATGTACAAAACCAGATATAGAACTTGTTTCTAACTCAAATTGTTCTAAATGGACGTCTGACTTAAAGTCCACCAGTGCAAACTTCTTACACTGCTGGTCCCAAGCGCAGATAAAGGAGGAGGGTTGCATCAAGTTGGCAGCCAGAAACTAAAACTTTTGCCAAACTCTTATGGTCATGGATCCTGAATCGTCTAACTGAATGGCAAAAACAGGATTCATGTAGCTGACCCCATACAGTTGGGATAATGCTTATATGATGATGACGAGGAGGAGGAAGCATATTGTTTTCAATATTACTGCGATAGAACAATAAGTGACCTGATAAATTCAGAAAACAAATTATTCCACAACAGCATACTTGAATGAAAAAATAATTGGACCAAAGAGAAGCTAAAGTGGTAGATAGGATATGATAATATGTCATGGATTAATCAACAAAAAAATTCTGAAAGCATTGTAGGTGACTCAAGTATCATCTTAACATGAATTTTGATCATGCATCTAGCAATTACCTGAAGAACAACTGACGATGTGATAAAACCAAATGCATATTCACCTACACGTGGATGACGTATAATTGCAACCTCTTTAAAAGCAGTGGTATTTTGATCTGAAAGGAAAGAAAACGTTATCTTCTTATTCTTTTAGTCAATAACAATATCAGAAATATTTATTAATATACACTAGGACAACATTTGGTACCATTGGTATTTCAGCCAAGGTAGAGGCAGGAACAATGAGAGAGACATTTTGGCATGAAACTTGGGTACAATATTTAATTAGGAGTTTCAAACATGTAGGCACTGCTGTTTAGATGTATGTAAGGGAATAATTGGGTAATTTATGTTTACTTGTACATGTCCAGTCATAACTTTATTGTAAAGGGTTAGAAGTGTCTTCTCCAATATATTTGATCTATTAAAATAAATGGGCAATCATACATTCTATTCAACCTGCCCATTTTTCCTATTCTCTTTCTTGTCTTTTTCTCTCTTATTTATCCTCTTGTCTTCAACTCCAACACTATAATAACTCAGAAATCATCTCTACATAATCCAAAAAGTGCATCAGTACTTTCTCCTTCACAATTCACACTCAGGGAACCAATCAAAAAGAATAAAAAACATTCAGATTAAGCTTTCATTGTTCTTAGGCTGTTTTTGGTTTGATATAAAACTAGAGAAACAGATAGTTGAGGAAAAGTTCTTAATAAAATTTGTGAAATGCCTTAAGAGCTTCCCGTAACTTTCAGTTTCTCTCTCATTTTCTATCAAACTAAAACAGCCTTAATGAATCCAACTCTAGGTTCCAGGATAGCCTAGGCATCATATTTGATCTACTAAAGTTTACACTCCAGTTTCTCTCAAGTAGTTTTTTCATTCATTTGAGTCCTACAGTTTATATAATCACAACACTATAGTAACTTGTGCCTTGAAGATTGAAGAGGTGAAATCTGTGTGACTACATAAACAAGCAGGTATGAATTGATTGTTGGAATACATGGGAGACACCATTTCATGCTAGTGAGGCATCAAGAACATCAATGAGATACTAACAATTGGCAGGTCATGCCATAGTAAAAAATGGCAGTGATATCTTGCAGTCCTCAAAGCATCCAAGACTGATATGAAATAACTTCAATAGTTGGCAAAAGTTATAAAGATGAATATGTGAAAATCAGTAAAATAGGGAAATTAGGATAATATGGTACCTGGAGAAATAGCTGCACTGATTTGCTTTGAGGCTGAATATATATGTCTTACAAAGGGCATCCGCTTTATAAACCATTCTCCCAGCCAAAAGACAGTGGCACCCATCCATGATGAAACAAATATGCCAACGAAAAATACAAAAACTAGAGATGTGACAAATCCAAGCCCTGCAGATTTAAGATTTTAACCCCTGAACTAGATGTTATAATTTAAACAATAAAGATGAGCATTTATATAACTATAAAGGGCCACTAAGGCATTAACCAATGTTGCCCCTAGCCATCCAGGATCTTGGGAGGGTGGACACTTCGGCATTTTCTTGCACAAAGTGGCCACTCTCATACTCAAATCCACATTCTCACACTTTTTGCCCCAAGATATTACTGCTACACCATACAATGGCCCCTATGCATTTATCTAAAGATAGCAGAACGATTTTGCTCTAAAGAAAATAATAAATAAAGGACAAGCCACAGAACAATAACAAGGCCTATGGGATCTGATATTGGTGAAAGGGTGATGTAGGAGCTGAAGAGTCAAAATTGGAATTTATGAAATTTTATGTATTTTTGTCTTTTTGGACAGTAGGGGTGTTTTTGTCATTTGCAATTTTCTATGGGGTCCAATGATGGGGTTTAATTTGTCTAGTTATAGTTTATTTATGTTTAAATTCAGGGTTATTGCATAGGTAGGATTAGAGTTATTGAGTCTTCTTTGAATTGAAATAGGATATGACAACTTAGTTTGAGTTCTATAGAGTTAATGAGTCTAACGGTTTGACTCCTAGGACTATTATGAGTCTAACAGTTTGATCCTAGGTTTATTATGAGTTTAGAGTCTATAAATATGTATGGACGTTCTACACAAAGAGGAATGAAGTTTATGAATTGTCTTCAGCTTATTGCTAACTAATGGTGAAGTGATTCCCATGCCCAAGAGTGATTCTAGGCACCATGTGAGTGATTCCAGGTATTTTCTTTCTTCTTTCTATCTCTATTTTCTCTCTTATTCCTTCAAGAAGCCATTACAGCCATCAACAGTCATAAAATTCTGATCAAAGGAAGACCATTCAACACTATAAGGACTAGAACTGAAATTGGTCCTAACATCAAAGGGACAAGGTGATATTTTAAGAGGATAACTAGGGGTGATATTTTAGATTATATATATAATATTTATTATATAATATTATGTTTCTAATATAATATATAATAAATGTTTTATATAAATATTTTAATAGATATTACATATATTCATGAGTTACACATGTCAATTAGTCAACACTTGTAAGAGTTGATGGGTTATTCTCTCTGGGTAGCACACTACCACTCCTTATACAGATGAAGGCAAAGATTTAATTAAGCAATGTGGGACAATGACCAAGCAAGTACTGAGTGTTGAATGAACAAGCACTATGAGAATGAAGGCTTTGCCCTCACCTATAAGAAGAGACATCCATGAGCATTGGTGGTCACATTTTCAATGTCATAGGCCCAAACTCAAGCTTGGCTCGGCCCAGGCCCATGCAATAGTTCTTTCATGTACTACTTACTGTAATTCCTATCATAGGTGCCAAGCCATCTTGGGCCCATCCCAATTTCAATGATCACCCCAAGGACAACTGGTGGAGGAACCCCCACTTAGGTTTCGGCTTTCACAGGAGCCTATGAGGCTGCAAATAGCATCCCTCCCTCATCTCACAGAGAAGTTTTTGTATATCCTAAATACCTAATAATTCTTACAATAAAGTTTGGTTTCTTGAAGCTCTATAAAAATACTCATCTATTGTTTCATCAGGGAAGCAAGGCCTGTTCTTCACCATTGCAGAACATCAGAGGGTAAAAGATCATACGTACCAAATATGTCAGTGCCAAGCCTAGCATATATTGGACTGAAGAAACTGTCAACAAACTGGATAAACCACCATGTAACAAAAAATGTAACTGCAACAGGGAAAAGAACTACACTGCAATTTCATATAAAATCTTAAAGTTAGGCTTGGAAAGTGAAATTATAAGAAATCAAAGCCACCAGTAACAATAAAGCTTGTTACCATCCAGTCATGAATTTTTTGAGACCCAACTTTGGAGAACAGCATAGCAAGCCTGATCAAAAGAGAAAATAACATAAAATTAAATGCAGGTTAGTCTGTATTTGATATCAACATGAACAAGTACCCCCCAAGAAAAAAAAAAAGATATCAAAACAACAAATAAGGTGTTCAAGAAGAAGAATAACTTATGTCAAATAAAGTTGCACAAATACATTTTTCTAGCCATCTGCATGAATTACTTTTCTTATCAGTAACTGCAAGTATTGCTAAGTGCTAATGCTTTCCCTCTTTCTTCTGAAAACCATTAAGATTTTACTTGCAAACACTCAAATAGAAAATTATCCTTCTCTTTTTGAAGTCCTTGAAACAAAAAAAAAAGGAAAAAAGAACTTGGATCCCCGAACACCAATGCTATAAAAGCTTAACAATCAACATGTGGTTTTTTTTCATACACTGTGGAAATTGGAACCTCAGTTAAAGCTGAGTTCTAGCCTTGTTGCAGGATGCTAGACTTGGTTGATATTCTTGGATTCGAAAGGTGGATGCTAATGAGAATCAGCTTTCATCATGGTCTTGTTTTTCAACCAATCTCAATCCTTAGAGAATGTATTAGTTTAGAAATTTTTAAATAAGAGTTCTAGAAGTACTAACAGCCTTTAGTAATTTCTATAGCTTAAGGTTGGTACTTTTGCTTTATTCTGAAATCCTACTTTAATTAGGAACATTTTCCAAATTTATTTAGGGTGTGGTCAATTGCTTAGTTACTTTATTTATAAGTTTGAACGCAAGTTGGTGGCCAAAGTAAAATTCAATTTTCTGTGCAAGGATGATTTAGTTTAGGATTGTAGCAGAGTCTTGGTTTTACCCTAATAGAAGCGGGATAAGGAGTTGAGTGTAATCAATAGGATCAATAGGATCTTACATGGATCTTATGTATGTGCTTTAGGTTTGGTTTATTGAGTTACTGAAGTGCTTTTTTCTCTGGAAATAATAAATAGAAGAATTTCTAGAAACAATTTGATCTCTAAATTTTGTCTTAACTTATTGCCCTGCTTGCTATTTATGCTGTTGCTATAGTGGTGTGAACAGTAACTATGGATAAATACCTATTGTTCTGGAAGGTTTCTTTCAGGTTCTCTTCACTTCAACACTGTAAACCACAACAGCTCCTACAATCAAGCTACATTACAACCTGCCTAAAAGGAGGGGCTACAAGGTAGGTAAAGGTAACCTATTGCATGAAAGAGAATTTCCATATCTCTTCTTCATCTGTTTAGTTACTTTGCATCAATTTGTTGTCTACTTTCGTCAAGAGTTATGAAATTTTCCTGCATATTTCTAATTGCTGTTTGACATGTGAACCTAAGGAGAAAGAAGGTAGGCAGCTGAAAACCATGAATAAGACTCTCCTTAGCAAATGTCTATGGGGATTTCACTAGGAGAGGAGTCCAGCTATGGAGGCGGGTGGTTGGATGCAAATATGGTAGAGCTCAATGGATTGGGAGACTTGCACTCTCACAATCCTATGGTCCATGGGAAGGAATCCTGAAGCTAAACGGATTTTGTCAGTAATATTAGACTACAGCCTGGCAATGGGACGAAAATTTTCTTTTGGGGAGATGTATGGTGTGCTGACCAACCCCTCAGAGATGCCTTTCCAGCCTTATTCTACAAGGCTCGTGCTGTTTGGTTTGGTTCTCAACCGGTGCAGGCAGTTAGGTTCAGATGCTATCTGAACTTTTGGGAGGTGAACCTCCTTGATGAGTGTTCAATGTGTGTGGCTGTTTTGCACCTAACGCTGCTACTAAGCCTTCATTGGTGACTTTCAGCCAGTGATGTGGAACTGAATCTGGACTCTGGAGAGTTCAGGCACCTTCAAAGTATAACTTTTTTCTTGTGGATTGCAATCTGCAATAAGATCCTAACCATTGACCACTTGCTGCATAAAGGTCTGACCATCATGAATGTGTGCAGTTTATGCAGGGTGAGTCAGAAGTCTGTTAATCATCTTCTTATCCATTGTCCACTTACTCACCAGATACAGGCCCATTTTGTACAGATATTTCATCTGCAGTGGGTTGCTCCACCCAATCTAGCAGTGCCCCTCTCCACTTGGAGGGTTGGTGGTTTTTCTGAGAAGGGGAAGATCCTTTGAAATTCATTACTTTGCACTGTCAGTTGGACAGTGTGGAAGGAAAGAAATAGTTGAATTTTTCTAGGAAAAGGCCTCATCATTGGAGGAGCTTCCAGGAAAGCTGAATGGACTCTTGCACTGTGCTGGAGCATGTAGACATCTATCAGGTATCCCAGAGAACAGTGTTAGGGATCACTGGACCAACATCATTTTTTGATGCCACTTAAGTGTCACAGCTTATATTGTACATGTGTTTTTTTGGTTCTTACAGGCATATATGTAGAGTTGTCAATGGATTCCAAAAGTTGGAAACCTGATCCAACATCTGATCAATTATCTCAGATTTGGATGATCCATTTACATACTCGGATCGGATTTGGATTTACTCCCATCCGATGTGTGTGTGTGATGGTGGGTGGGGGTGTGTGTCCCAACTATCTGGGTTTTTTTTTTAAATTCATATTTATATAACTTTATTACTATATATAAGTTAAAAAGTAATTCAACTTTTTTTTTAGTTTCTTTCTTTATTTTAAAGAAAGTGGTCCATGGTTAAGTGCTGGGAATCGACTTTGAAGGGGCCTGGACCCCTCAAGATCCAGCTCCATGTCAACCAGCTGAAGTCACCAATGAAATAGTAGCAAGACTTGGTAGAAAAGAACCAGCTTTCTCTCTCAGACACATTCTTGAATCCTACTAATCTGGATCCAAACACACTGAAGAGGATCTTCCCAACCTATCTCCAGGGAGGTCCACCTCCAATTGTTCAGATTGCATCTGAACCTAGGTGCCCACACCAGCTGAGAACCTAACCAATTGGCACAAGCCTTTAATGGATTGGATTTAGATTTTGCTCAATTTAATCCAAATTCAACGAATTGGCGGAGTGTTTTAGGGATAATTGTGATGCTACCTTCACCATATCCATAATCTATAGCCACGTATTATTTTTTTTTTCCGGATTTGATCGCATATCATTCTGCCTCTTTTTTTTTTTTTTTGGGTGCAAACGCACAAAAGCTTTCATTCATATCGGTTCAAAAGTGGCAATTAGATACAATGTTAAGTTGTTAACAACGAAATTCCGGACATATGGACCAAGTACAACCTGCAGTTCTTACACTGATGTTGTAAGTACGATGCATGCCGTGAATCTGTTGGTTTAAATTACCAAGATCTTCTGAACACAGTAGTAAGGAAACCTTTCGTTCCCACGAATTCACCTTCTGCCTCTCGAAACAACAATACTAAAACAGCATTATCCAACCCCAGCAAAGATGTGCCATGACTAACCGAATTGTGCATAAAAAAATATATAAGATACCTTTAAGATTTATAAATTTTTTCAATTCGAAAATCCGAATGTCATGAAAATCCATGGGCTTTTGAAACGAATTATTAAACAAACAAACGTAAAGAAAGACGAAATTTGGAGAACTTTTTTTTATTTTGCAGTTGACAAACAAGAAAGGTAAAATCATAAATGATGAGAGTAGGCTGACCTTTTACGAGTGGACGAAGTTGGCGAGACTTTGGAGGAGACTTTGTCAGGATCTTCGGGATCTTCGCTAACCATCACCTCTGGACTTAGTGGAATCGACGTTTAGACTACCCTTTTCTTCGGCCATTATTTCGTTGGTGGAAACCAGTATTTACAGATTACTACATCTAAATTCAAAATCTCCCTACGACGGAAAATTTACTGGGAGAGGATAGAGGTGTTGTTTTGTACGATCTATGTTCGATAAAAAGATTTCAAAGAAAAGAGATTGTTTGTCCGGTATAGCCCGCTGCAAAATTAATCAGTGGAAGTAAACTGGTTCAATTTGGGGGTTAGGTGAGGAGAAGGAGAGGGTGCCGTCTGGTTCAAGTCTGGCGTTCACGTTCTCACTCCGTAACTCCGTTCGGTCGATCACTCCGTGTTCTGGAGTCTTAAGTCTCCTTGGGTATTCAACCCTGCAACCTTCAACCTATTGCGTGGTTGAGGCGCCCTGCGTGAGGAGCAGATCCGGTAATCGCTACAGCGGGACCAATCATTGTGGGAACGGTGATACGAGTTTACTTATATTGGTGAAGGGTGATTACAAGCGAAAGGTGAGGTGACATAACACCTCTACTAAGTACTCACTGTGGGACCAATCAGGTTTGACCACCGGATTTTTATTTTGGAAAAAAAATAATTACCTCTTGATTAAGTACTCAGGTTCGAATCAGAATTCAAGAAATGCAAATCATTCGAATACATCCTGGTTGCCACGTTTCGAAGGTAAACTGTGATGTCCGCTCGCGGATGGCTGGAACCGAGTCTCTTTTGCAAGGCGTCTTAAAATTATCTGCTGCACTCGATGTCACAAGTGACTCCTTTGTCGTGCCATCAAGCACCTACCGTGAGCCTTCAGAGTGCTAATCACGTGCCTTCAATGGTGTCAGTAATGTTGTGTCATGGGTTGGGCTATTACATGTGTGTTTTGGTAAGGGGGGACCGCCAATAGCATTATCGTAATTAACCTTAGTATGATTTTTCATCATT
>JAKGHH010000001.1:128353361-128446847 GCA_022828595.1 Nelumbo lutea
TGTTTGCTTCATCGTAGATGGTAACGGTAAATGCAGCACTTAAGAAGCGCTATATAGGAGTTAAAATCAGTCCCCCGTCAAGGCATGAGATATTTGTTAAGTAATCAGTGAGGTGGTCAAGGAAGTGGGGGTATGAAACAGGTGCAAAGTTGATCATGTCCTGTCTTCAGTGCATTGACTCTGCGGTAGGCAAAATAATATTGGTGGTGTATGTGGATGATATCGTTGATGACAAGGGAATGATAAAGTGGGCTTTGACAAATGTGGAAGCATTCCTACACGTGAACACTTGTCAGACAAAGGACCTTGGCAAGTTGAAATACTTTGTTGGGCATAGAGGTACGAAGATCTAAGCCATCGGCATTAAGTTTTGTGTCCCGAGGAAATAGATTGTGCTGTGAATTTACTGGTATTTAATATAAAGGGGTTTGCTATGGTTACGAAAACACGACTGAGGGGGACAGCCTATGGAAACAAAAAACGAGGCTTGAGCACTGATGATAGGTGAGCAGTATTTAGAAGACCCTGCGCAGATACCTCGAACGGACGGGGTTAGGCAAACTAAACTAATCCTAATCCATCATAACTCGGACGAAGACAGATTTTTCAATTTGAGCGGGTTTAGTTTGTGGTGAGATCAGTTTCATGCAGAAACCTTTGGTCCCACATTGGAATGCCGTGCTAAGGATTGTGAGGTATCTAAAGGGAGCTCTCTGGTCGTAAAAGGTTGTGCTGTATACAGGAGGATGGTGGAAAACTGGTAGTAGAAGGGTACACTGATGCTGAGCTTGGGCAGGTTCTATGTCGTCTGATAGACGATCTACCACAGGCTATTGCAGCCTTTTCTGGGGGGTAACCTGTGTAATGTGGGAAAAGTAAGAAGCAACAATTTGCTAGCAAGAATGTAGTTGGAGTTAAGCAGAATAGAAGGAGGCCAGCTGGGCACATACCTGGTCTTGTGAATTTAGTTGGTTGCTAAGCGTAACCTTCTACAGGAGATAGGATATGGACTATCAGTACTGCTGCCATGAAGGCTCTATTGTGACTAATCAGGCATTGGCGGGTTCATATCTCTCCCAATCTCGCGGTGTTTTCATGAAAGGTGGATGGGCGATTGCGGCCAATCGGGGGAACAGTCTTCGTTCGGAGATGTGCTGGAGCTGGTCAATTTTGTGATAGAGAAGGGTGCTTGAATGGAAGTGAAGTAGAAACTGCATAGGGGATCTTTAGATCGGAAAACCAGTGGGAGAATGAACTTGTGTTGGAGCAAAAGGGTTTGAGTGCGGGGGATGAGTGGAACTACATATGTAAGCAAGTTGGGATTATCATGATATATACCTTCAGCCAGCTTAAGGGGGAGTGTTGAGTGGTGTTAGTAGAAGGGGTATTTTGGTCCTTTGTGCACTTCGTGAGAAATGAATTGACTGTGAGTAACTGTTATGTGTAGTTCGAGTGCACTATTACGAAATAAGGCGCACTTAAGTCTTTTCCCAACAACGTTAATAAGATATAATAACAGGTCTGGCCGAATCTAGGGATATACTTTTTTTCTCTAATTCGAACCATGACGCTTCTCTCTCGTTTTCTCTCTTCTTCTGTTCCTCTCCTACGTTGCTATCTATCTATGCTGGGTATGAGATGTTGTGAGATATCAGCGCGCCTTTAACTTTTATTAGGTCCAACGAACAAGAAAGAATTCTAGGGCAGGTCGACACTTCCAACATGTTACCAAAGAAATCCATAAGAAGGCTAATTAGTTGTCCCAGGCAATCCCAACATGATATAGCATCAAGGTTACAAGTTTAAGCCCATATACAAGGGGATCTCTATTGAGCTCCTTGCTTTGTCCAATACATCTTCCATTTCCATTGTACAGTACGCTTATCCACCAGAAAGTGGAATTGTGAATCTCTTTGGCCCAAGGTGTGTCGAGTCTCCGTGCTAAATTGAGCGATGTACTGTATTTTCCACTGGAGTTGATGCTAATAAGTTCTCTGGAGACCAAGATACATGACTAAGGATTTCCCTCTTCCACTTCCAATTCCCCATTGCCAAGGGCCGTAAAGATGTGTACAGCAAAGCCTTGAAACAGATGGATCAAATTGTGGAATGAAGGGTAGGAAAAGAGTCTTCGCATGTGAAGAGATGCCATCACGTTCTGAGTTTTGGTACTGAATCTCCATAAGGGCCAATTTGGGCCCTGAAAAGTAATCCGCACCCTCCCGACCGAATTCCATGGTTTCTAGTAACACTTCCTATTCCTGCCCTTCCTGAATTTACCCAAATGAACTAACATTATCTAAAGTTTAAGCTTTCAGTTTGTTAGAAGAATGGAGGTTTCCATAACGCATTCTCACACACTTTCTGCAGGTGTAATGTTTTATGTGCCACTTTCAGTGCAGGATCTTATTGATGTCATTTGTTGAGAATTCTTGAATAGAGATCCAAAGGTTTTTACCCAATGTGGCTGTTTTGTATTTGGTTACATGCTTCAAACAGTGTCTCGCTTTGGATTTTCTCTTCTCCATTTGAAAGATTCTTTGAATTTCTCTTCTTTTGCCCCAATTAAAAGTTTTCCCGCCCAAATCAGGGCACTGTCTCCTTGCTGTCCTCTTTCACATAAGTCTTCCTCTCATTCTTCTGTTGCCTTAATAGAAACTGAAATTGAATAAGGGCCTAATTGCATCCTGTGGAGGATCCCATTGTGCAACGCAAAGAAGAGAACAAACGTATTTCCCGATAAACAAGTAAAATGAGCGCAAAGGGTCTCACCACTTTCCAGGTATGGAAGTGGAGCATGGAGTTGAGGAGGGAATAAAGGAGCTAGAGATTTCAATCCTGTGCAAAGGATACACACACGATGAGGAGAAAGGCATTTAATTTTGGCCTTTCTTTTTTTGTAGGCATAGTCCCAGAGTTATTGATCTTCACCAAGCGAGATTTTCCCACCACATCATGTATTGTTGTAAGGTGGGATAGTTTACAACACTATTCACAAATGATTCTTTAACCAAGAAATATTTCCCCCAAATGGCTCTGACTGAATGACCTAAAAGGTCTAAAAGGAAAGCTACAAGAGAAAGGGCCACTCAGGTGAAGAGATACCAGAATTCTTCCATTTGGAGAGCTAGGTGTCCAAGAACACATTTTCGCAATTACTGGTCTTAGTGATAGTAAGAGGACAGAGGTGCACAGAATCAACAGCTCAGAGAATCTCTTAGACCTCTCCTAAACCTAATATCCCAATTTATTACCAAGTTGCGATGGGTAAACCAAATTTTTGAAATGGGTTAACACAACCTTGTAATTGGATAGAAGAAAAAAAGGGGAAATTGTTTGTTTAAGTGGTAAGAGTTTAGGAGAGAGTACGGTAAGCTACTATAATAAGAATATAGGCAATGTAGCGTGAAGGGGTAAGTAAGATGGATGAATCGTAGATATTTAAAGGCAGAAAAGACGTATGATAAGGGTGAAGTAGGATAGTTCATCCCTGGGTATTATGATTTCCCAACCCAAACACGATCTTCCCAAAATAGGACCCTCTCCCATTGCCGCACATCAAACCAAGTGAACAAACATGAGAAAGGTTGGTAATGATCTCTATTATTGCTTTCCAGGGGATCTTGAAGAAGTATGCAAGTTGGGCCAAAATTGCAGTCCCAGCCATTTTTCTGCTGTATCATGAAATGCTTCCAATGACCTTGTGCCCACAATCGAATCTCTCTTTTAGAAGCGAAATCTCTAGAGGGCCATTTTCCTGAACTAGACGCCTGGTCTTCTCTTTTGTTAGATTTCCCAATTCCAAGTCTTCCCAATTTCTTTAGGTTTGCATACATGTTCCCATTTTATAAGATGATCTCTTCTTTCACTCCCCGGTTCCCACAATAAATCTCTCAATAATCTTTTCCAAGTTTCTTTGGCAATCCTGACCTGGTATTCTAAAAAGTGGAAGGAAGGAAGTAAGAGGGGGCAAGGTCGGCTAAGGTGGATCTAATTAGAGTAAATTCTTCCTCCCATAGAAAGTTGTAACTCCTGCTTGCCAAAGAGCTAACTGTTTTATGAACCTTTCATATTTACTGGTTTTCCAAAAGCTTCTAACATAGGGTTACCGCCCCAATGGCATAACAAGGATACTCTAGAGGAAAAAACTCCTAATCTCTACAACCTAGTAGATTTTTGCCAACCCTCCTGAATATCTTGTTCTCTCCAATAATATTATTCCTACCACACAAACTCTTCGCCAAGTAAACTTTCAACATTGATACCCTTTGGAATCCTTTTAAACTAGATTTTTTAAGTTCCTCACACTATGTATTCACTGCAATTCGCAATTCTTATTTTTCTTTGTGTTCTTGTTGATTTGTCTAAATATTTTAGGGTTTTTAAATAACCGCATTCAAGGTTTTTGCTTTACATTGAAGGAGATTGCCTAGAATAGTCTTAAAAATACGGATTTGGTAAGAAATGTCAATTAGTGTTTTAATAGGAAAGTGTGACTGAGCATATTATAATGCCTTTGTTCATGATGGTTGGAGTTGATTCATGTTATATAATCTTTAACGTATCAATGTTTTTTAAAAGGCATGGGAAAGGTAATGCGCTTGGAAGCCACAACCCTCCAAGTGGAGACACTCCAAAATGCCCGTAGGTGCCCCAACTTCCATTTCAACACCCTAAGGTGGTATTTTTTTAGGGCCCTAGAGCATATGATACCTCTGAAGGATGTACATGCTCTAAGTAATCGCGCCATTGCTTTCGATAGAGGCAGTGCCTAGAGGTGTACGCCTCATGTGCCTCACATCACAGCCTCAATACAACAAAGACAGAAAAAAGAAAAAAAAAGAAGAGAAAGGGAAGAGAAAGGAAAGGAAGGGAAGGGGAGGGAAAGAAAGAAGAAAGAAAGAATAGAGAAGAAAGAAGAATAAAAGAAAGAAGAGGAAAAAACGGAAGGGAAAAGGCAAAGGGAAGAAAAGGGGAAAGGAAAAAAATAGAAGGAGAGAGAGAGATCCTCCTTTCCTTTTCTTTCCTCCCCCCTCCTCCTTCCTTTCTCCTCCCCCTCCTTTTCTCCCGTCCCCCTCCCTGCCTCCTCCTTATCGCTCCTCCTATGTAAGGAGGGCTTACTACCTCCTTTGTGTTTGGGAGGCTTACACCGTCTTACATTGCTGAAACTATGCCGTGCACGCGCTCCAGGTTAGTGGAACACCACCACCGCATAGTTAAAACAACTTCTAATTTCGTAGTTTGGTTTTTTTTTTTGTTTATCTTTTTTCTTTTTTTTCTTTAGGAACGCAAGCCTCACACCTCTAGGCCTTAGACTCCCACATATCATGGAAGAGCCTAGCATCCCATATAACATGTAGGGGTGATCATAGGGTTAGGCTCAGACGCAGCCTGGCATGGGAAACTGGGGGTTTTTTTCAATAAGGTTTCAAAACCCAAATAGTTCCTCAGAATAGTTTAAAATGTCTAATATAGCAGCGAGGTGATTTCAACTCTTAAGGTTTAATGACTACAACTGATAATTTTGTAGGAACACTATCTCGCAGAAATGTCTTAACTTTCATGCGTTCAACCTCTCCCTGGGTATGATTTTCCTCCTCCTGAAAGAGTTTATCGGTGTTGTGCAAGGAGATCATTCTCAGCAGCAGTTTGCTTATTTATTACTAGTTATGAGATGAAAAATGCCTGTCTTTGATCAAGGATTAAGAAATACTATATAGAACTGTTTGAGAAAACAGACCTTGAAGAACTGGAACTATATTTAAGGGGTTGTTTCCTCATCAGCGCCTCTCATGTTCTAGATGAATATTCGGTTTATTTGGTCGCAATGGTAAAACATGAATTTGAACAAGTGATTTTAGGTATAACATCAGTTCACCCCTCCCAGACTGAACATTGGAATAATAACCCTTTAAGCAAAACATTGCTGTTTGAATATCCAACAACAGTATAAGTTCTTATTAGGGGTGGGGGCTGTTAGCTTGGTTTTGAAATAAGAGCTATCTTTATCTTTAAAAAGCCAAGCATCTAAACATGTGATTCTAATATTAACAGACAGAAATTAAATAATAAGGAAACTCTTGGCCCTTATTAAACAATGGAGGCATGAGCAAGGAATAATTCCAGACTGCTAAAGAACTGATGCCCCTTATGGGAACATGGAGGCCCATGGTCCTTGATATTCTATCTCGAAAAATGTGTTCCACAGCATGGAAGAAAAAGGTCTCTAGCTTTCTCGCTTAATGGAAATCCACCAATGTAAATACCTGAAGGCCGAAAGTTAAATCATAATAAATTTTTGTGTTCAATCCAAGCATAATGTAATTTTGAATTGTGCTCAATAAGACATAATTGTTGTAGCCTGATTGATCCAAACTTTAGATATTTGGTAAGTTTCAAGAATGGTAACAGCTTGCTTAAATGTTCTTTTGTTCTTTTTTGCCCTTTTGCAGGTATCACTCTCAATTCATCAATGCTTACCTTGAGAATTTGTCCGTAGCTACAAAGGCTAATATATGAGATCCCATCTGTGAAAGAAGATTCCAGCACAGTGGATACCAGTGGAGGACTTTCCTAAATACATGTCTTTTGAGTGCCTTCTAGCAGTGGTTCCCTGACTAAAATATTCCTTGTTTGCAGGTCCTATAGCGAAAACTTTGCTGGGGGTACTTAGTGTTTGTCCTCCACAAGTGATCCAATGCAGACAACGCCCTTTCTTAATTCCACTTTGGTAAGATAAGAAGTCTATCTGAAATTCACAAAATTTAGGTATATCTTGTGTAGATCTTGGTGCTAGAATATCTTTTAACAGCCTTCCACTGCCTTACGCAATTATCATAAAATCACATTCAGGTCTTTTGATGGTACATTCTATTGGTCTTTCTGTATGCTGACTAACACATACTGATACGCTGCTTACGCATCCTCCAGGAATGCCTCTTAGAAACATCTGGTCACAACATGGAGGTGGATCCAGTGGATCGACCCATATGGGAGACATATATGGGTAGAGTTTGGAGAACGAGAAGAATATGGCTCTGGAGGCTCATGGGTTGGGTTGAACAAAGGCAGCAAAAGTATCTTAAACAACAGGAATTATTGAGCATGTATTGTGTTAATCTTGCATCGTCAAAGTTGCCATTTATCTATATGTTTCTCCCCGCTCCCCCTTAAAATTTTAGATCTTCAACTATTTTGGGTAATGTGTACTTTCATGAACATATTCTGGGTCGTATCAAAGTATTACTCTTAGGATCGATGTTGAAGGAGGACTTGCAGGAGCTAACTTGATGCCTCACTCATTCCAGGTTTGCTAGTCTGTGCCTCACAATCTCCCCCTGAATCAGGGCTTCTCTTGAATTGAGGACGCATTATGAGCATTATACTTCTTGATAGTGTTATGCATCTGCCACTCCTGTGGAGTTCATTGTTATTGCTACCCTGGGGTGTTGTAACTACAGTGGCTATAGGTATGTGGTGCAAACCGAGATTGAGCTCTAAATCAAAATACTGTCAAGCTCAAAGTTCTGGATTGGGGGCTTGATGTCAAGTTCAATTCTATAATTGAGTTTTGAATCTCAAGGCAAGGGTTGGTTGGTTATGTCAAGTACTCGAGCTCAACGCAATAAAAAAGTTAGGCTCATGTAAAATATATTTTTATATTTATATATAATACAAGAATGTACTATATATTATAAAAATATATTCATTTTCGAGCTTTCTAGCCAAACTTGAGATCATCAAATATTTAATCAAACCGAGCTTGAATCAGGAATTACAGCTCGAGTTCACAACTCGAACTTGAACCTAGTAGTGTTTTAGTCGAGTCAAACCAAGAAATGCCAAAGTTCGGCTCGGCTCGGCTTAATTACTCCCCTAGCTACAGAGAAGTGTGTATATGGTGAGGCTGGTTCTTTTATATTTAAAATTTAGATTGTTTTTGGTGTTCACATCTCTCTTTTATGGGATTAAGGGCATGATTGGTCCTCTGCCATTATGAAGTGCTACTGCAAACTCTGTTCTAAGATTTTTATGTAATATGTAAATAGCATACCTTTTTTTCACTTTTCAGAAAAAAGTGCTACTAGTAGTTTCTTTCCAAGATGTCTCTTAAAAATCGATTGCATATTGTAATTAGATTAAGTATCTGATTAATGGATATATATTTTTATTGACCCCATAATTTGTTCTTATGTTGTAGACTTGAAAAGGCTCTCTATATCTGTCTTTTGATCTGGCCCAAGTTTGTACAAGGATGAATCAGTGATTTAAAAGGTGCGCTTGAGGCAATTGCTTATGCCACCTATGTGAAGTGTAGAATCAGCTTTCGTGAATTCCATTCTACATGTTATTACCAAAAACTAGAATACAGAAGAAAAACAGCCTTTTGAAAAGAAATGACTGTTTAAAAAAGTTGCAGTAAATCAAAAGGAAGTAGCAGAAATCAGATTTCAAGAAGAGAGAAGAAGGTGGCGGCAACTTGGGTCCAGAGAGAGATTTTCGAACATAACCTTCTCTCTAACACCCTAATTCCATTTCATAAGTTAAACTTTAGTAATCTACAGAGAGGCCCCTAGTTGGGTAAGAAAATTAAAAAACATAACATAAGAAAGAATAAAGCCTAGATTAAGGCCCATTACAGCAAAGAACATAAAGATAAAAAAGGATAAACAGCCTATGGGCCATTCGGCCCATCTTCTCTACACTCCCCCTCAAGCTGAGCATAGATGTCAATCATGCCAAGCTTGCTAATATCATGCTGAAGTTTATCCTTGGGAATGCCTTGGTGAGGAAATCAGCTAACTATCTGAAGGGGATGAGAGGTCCATCCTATGGACGCCCAAAGATTGCGGAATAAGGGGGCGAATTTCAAAAATTTTTCTCTCCCTTCAACTGGGAATCGCATTCCCTATTCATATTTTCAAGGATCAATCTTGAACCATAAACTGAATCAGATCTAAACCAAAAGGAGTAGGAGATGATTATACCTAATACAGAGAAGTAATATCTCCCAATGGAGGTGTTCACGCCCAAGGAAGGATCCAAAGACTGCTCCCACTGAAGATGGCACAGTGCAGGATGGAGCAGAATCAGCAACGTTCTTCAAAAGAACTTGACCCTTCGTAAGGATCAACTGGACGACTTGAGTACAGCTCCAACCAATCTTTTCACAAAAGATTGAAATCAAGATCCAATCTTGATTGCTCCCTAGAACTGGAGATCGAACTGAAGGAATGGCAATAGCAGGAAGGTGGCGGCAGGAGAGAATTCGCAGTATATAGAAATCTCTCAATCTCTCTTTCTTCAAAAGAGAAGAATGCTGTTGATCTTGTTGTGTTTTTAGGCTGCCGCCCCCTTCCCCTTTTATAATCTTAAAGGGATCAGCTCCTAATCAGATTAGGAGCTGCTAATCCAAATCATATTTGGGTTAGAAGTCCCTAAGGGATAACCCTTATCTTATCTGTAGATCAGATCAGCTGTCTCCTAATCTAATTAGGAGGTTTCCAGATCTAAATCTTATTTAGATCTTGGACTCTCTGAGTGGATAGGGTCTAAGCTCAATCCTTTCAGCTGACCCTCTTAAGAATTCGCCCCTTTAAATGACTGATCAAATCAGCCCAATTCGAAATGGGCTTAAGGCCCATTTAAGGTTATGTACTCAAAAGGCTTCCAAATTGCTGGCCAGTTGGGCTTCCTTGTATGGCGTGGGACCCTTGCATTGATCTACACATCAGCCACATGAGTTCGGCCCAGCCTTTGTTACAAGGCCTGGCCGAATACACTGTTAATGACAGTGAACCCCATGAAACCCATCTCAATGGGCTCTATGGGCCCAACACTTACCCTAAGTGGTCCCTGGGCCAAGCCACCTTTTAACACCCAGTGAATATGGGCAAATGCAAGAATATCCCATCAGGGCATTATCCTCAATGGTCTTACACTTAACCTCTCAGCCCATAATGATCATACACTGCCCGACAAGAGAGGACCTCTCCCTCGGCTGCAAGGAACAGTGTTGCACTCTCCACTTATATGGATCCCGGGAATTAAAACCTTCTTGCAAACAATTTAGAAACCATACATATATACTTTTATATCTTATATAAAATATATTTTGCAAAACAAATCTCAACGATTGAAATCGGCTGCCGGTAGTCTTGGTTTTTATCAGTGAGAGTGCATCCCCGATCATTACCTTTGTCCGACAAAGGGGCTGATCCTGTCACTATGATCACCCACTCAGATGAATTCTCAGACTGTCCCAACATACCCAGGTTTTGACCCCCACTAAGGATCTCACTGATTGGTACATCAAAGACAGCCCAATCCGACACCTAGTGCAGTATCATAATCGAGTCTAGGGGTCGGGTGTAACTTTCTAGTTTTGCCCATCAATCTCCAAGGTCCAGGGCAATACAGGAAATCTGGTACAGTTCAAAGATTCAATTAATCCTACATTGTATGTGCCTAGGGTCTCACTCTGGCAGCTGAGACAAGCCACCCCAACCGACTTGGTGGCACCACAGTGTCAGCCTTGTCAGGATAGGTGTCCCCAGACCAACCCACTGGCTGTTTACATTCTAAACTAACACGAGTCTCTTTAAGTGTCCAGTTTAAGGGTATTACACAGAAACATACCAAGGGAACATGAATCAAATATGCACTTTTATTCATTTACAATAAACTCATAATGTACATCATTCTGATTGAAGCTAAGGGCATACAAAACTGTCTAACTCTATCCTTTAGAAGTGACGAAAGGTAGATACACTTCTCTAGAAGTCACTATTTCTCGAATGAAATGTCTGTCAACTTCAATTTGTTTGGTTCTGTCATGTTGCACTAGATTGTGAGCAATGCTGATGGCAACCCGATTATCACAGTATAACATCAATGGCTTATCATGCTCAATACCTAGTTCCTTCATCAAGGATATAAGCCACACTAGTTCAGAAACTCCATGAGCCATGGCTTTGTATTCAGCTTCGGCTAAAAATCGGGCAACAATTGATTGTTTCTTACTTCTCCAAGAGACAATATTACCTGCCACCAAGCTACAGTGTCCAAAGGTAGATCTTCTGTTATCAATATTTCCGAATCAATCAACATCTATGTAGGCTTCAAGTTTCATATGACCATGCTTAGCAAATAGAATTCCCTTTCTAGGGGAACCCTTCAAATAACACGGAATCCGCTTTGCTGCTGCCATGTGAATGTCCCTAGGAGTATGCATGAACTGACTAATACAATTGACAACATATACAATGTCTAGCCGAGTCCCGCATAGATAGAGAAATTTTCCAGGTAGCCTTTAGAAGACTCCCTTATCTTTCAACAATATTTCATTTGAATCAAAGAGTTTATGACTCATATCAATAGGAGTAGCAACTAGTCTAGCACCCATCTTCCCTATTTCAGAGAGTAAGTCAAGTACATACATTCTCTGAGAGATAAGGATCACATCTTTGGATCTAGCAACTTCGATGCCAAGAAAGTATCTCAATTCTCCCAGATCTTTGATCTCAAACTTTGCATGAAGGAAAGATTTGAGATCATTAATCCCTGATACATCATTACCAGTCACAACAATATCATTTACATACACAATCAGGTAAACGACCAAGGATCATCTCCTCTTGACCAAGAGGGTATTATGATCAGACTAAGTTTGTATATAGCCAAAGTCAATAAGGGCAGCCCTAAACCTTTCAAACCGTGCCCTGGGGGACTGTTTATGTCCATAAATAGACTTTTTCAACTTGCGTTCTTTCCCTTCCATATCTTTGTCATACATCCCTGGAGGAAGAGACATATAGACCTCCTCATGTAACTCTCCATTCAGAAATGCATTTTTTACATCCAGTTGATAAAGTGGCCAGTCAGAGATAGCAGAGGCATCAATTGGCAATAGGAGCAAAAGGTCTCCAGATAGTCAATCCCATATGTCTATGTATAACCTTTTGCAACCAGCCTAGCTTTGTACCTTTCAATGGTGCCATCAGCATGATATTTGATGGTGAAAACCCACTTACAACCTACTGGAGGTTCCTTCCCTTCAGGAAAATCAATCACTTCCCAAGTGTCATTCTTATGCAAGGCATCTATTTTTGTTCTCATAGCATCCCTCCATTCTAGAATAGTAAGAGCTTCTGACACAGACCTAAGTATTGGGTTAGAAAAAACAGAAGAAAGATATCCAAAATATGAAGAGAGCAAACTATAAGAAAAGTATTTGGAAATGCAATGTACTACACTTTATTTTTCTTTCCTAATAGCAATAGGGATATCAAGGTCTAGAAAGTATGACTTCTAAAGGGGTTGTATCAGTATTTGTTGTCTCTTCTGTGACTAGAAGTGTAGGAGGCTCATGTGCTGTAGGGGAAACAATCTGTTCACTTTTGTTCTCTGTCGTTGGTACAGACTTGGGATTAAAAAGAGGACGAGGAGGTAAAGGATGAGGGATAGGAACACTAGAATGAGAATGAAATGATTGATCCTCCCTTGACTCATTTGAAGGAGAAAGAGTCCTCAACAGAAGACTCAACTAGGACAGGAAGGGGGAGAGCAAACAACTGTGACAAATTCTCCCCCTTTGGACAATGCCTCTCTTGAGAAGAATCATAAAAGGAAGAGAGCTCATCAAAGGTGACATCCATTGAGACATATCGAGTGTCAGTCTTTGGATCAAAACAACAATAACCCTTTTGTGTGGGGGAATAACCAAGGAAGATACACTTGTGGGCTTTTGGTTCAAATTTATGTCTCTGGACACTTGGGGTATGTACATAACAAGTGCAGCCAAAGACACAGAGAGGAATACAAAAAAGATCCTTGCCCGAATGAAGAAGACTAAAGGGAGACTTAAACCCCAAAACCCTAGATGGCATACAGTTGATTAGGTAGGTTGTAGTGAGAACAACATCACCCCAAAATTTTGTAGGGACATGCAAGGCAAATAGGATACTTCTTGCAACTTCAACAATATGCCGATTGTTTCTTTCAGCAACTCAATTCTGCTCTGGGGTCCTAACACAGGAGCTTTGGTGAATAACCCCCAAATCAGTGAGATAGTAGGTCAAGTTTTTCTCAAAATATTCTTTTGCATTGTTGGATCTGAAAATTTTAATTTTGGTATCAAATTGGGTTAGAACAAATTCATGGAATTGCCTCACAAGTCTGGGAACTTCATCAAAAATATCCAAGCGAACCGAGAAAAGTCATCAATGAACAAAAATAAAATATTTGTAGCCACCCATGGAAGGTAAGTGGTAAGGCCCCCACACATCAAAGTGCACAATATGAAATGGAGAAGATCTTTTATTACTCAAAGGATAACTGCTTCTACGATGTTTTGACAATTCACACGACTCACAATGAAGACTGGACAGACTAATTCTCTTAAATAGTTTTGGGAATAAATGACTTAATGCAGAAAAAGAAAGATGACCCAAACAAAAATGACATAACATGACTCGACTGATGGACTCTGTAGATGTAGGCCCAAAAGCAGCTTTTCCAAGTTGTCCATGGCTCTTTCCAGGAGTGTCCAATAGATATATTCCATTCGCCTCATGGCCACTCCCAATCACTTCCTGAGACTCCAGATCTTGAAAAACACAATAGGAAGGAAAGAAGGTTACACAACAGTTTAATGACTTTAGGCTATTTACAGATAACAAATTTGTATTTAGCTTGGGTACATGAAGAGCAGAAGGAAGTACCAAGGAATCTGTAGCCTTGAATGGTTCCCTTGTCGGAGATAGGGGCAAGAGAGCCATTGGTTAGGGTGATTTTGTCACGGCCAGGAAGTAAATCATAAGAAACAAACAAAGTGGAAAGGTTGGTCATATGATCAGAAGCACTAGAATCAATAATCCAAGGAATCCTACGATTACCTGAAATAGTTGCATGATTGGCAAAAGCCCGTATACCTAAATGACCAAGTGCAGAAGAGGTTGAATTTCCTGGAGGGTTGGAAGAAGAGGCCACACCCTCTAGGTGATTGATCATCCTTCCAAACTCTTCATACTCTGCCTTCGTAGCTACTAACTGCTCACTAGCAGTCATCTCTTCAGTTAGGTATCTGTCACTATCTAGACCAGCAGCAATATTGGCACTCCCTACTTTCATATTATCAGACTTCTTTTGAAACCGAAGAAGAAGAAGCTCAGGATGCAATTTCCAACACTTGCCTTTAGTGTGTTTTGGTTTCTTACAATACTCACAATTAACTTTTTTCTTCCCTGAGCTACGTGGAGTCCCTGTAACTCCCTTGGGTTTCACTCCCATATTAGCAAATTGATCATTTAGACTAGCCCCTTGAAATTGGACAGGTCTCTTGCTTTGTTCACTACTTACCAAGGCATAGGCTTGAGACAGTGAAACACTATCATTTGCTTTGTGATGTTATACTCTGGATTCAACCTTGTCAAAAACTCAAAACCCTGTTTCTCTGAACAAGTTTCCTATAGGTCTCAGCATCATTAGTGGTGTCCCAGGCTATGACTTCTGTCAAATCAATTTCTTGCCATAGAGACTTCAATATTGCGAAGTAAATAGCTAAAAGGTTTCTCCCCCTATCTCAAATTCTTCACATCACTCCTCAGCTTGTAAGCCCTGGCTACATTTAATTTCTGGAAATAGGTTTCAGCAACACTATCCCAAATTTGCTTTGCTGAATTCATCCTCAAGTAGTGTTGACTAATCCGCGGTTGCATTGAGTTCACAAGCCATCCAATAACTGTATAATTTTCTTGCATCCATTTTTCATATATGGATCATCTTCTGAAGGAGCCTTTTTGCTCCCGGAGATAAAACCCCATTTGCCTCTACTGCATATATGAATTTTTATTGATTGTGACCAAACCAGATAATTAGTTCCATCTAACTTGACTATGGTCAACAACATGCTTGTCTTCAACTTTTGAAGGGTTCATCTTCTTAAAGTACTTCGAAAATAACTTCTAACAACTTCGAATAACAACAAATGAAGATAGAATAAAAACTGTGTTGTGAGCCAATCTCTATGCAGCCATACCAGCTACCTGTGTCACACCCGGAATGACATCCTAATTGGTTCAAATACCCAAATATTAGTCCATTTTGGCCTAACTCCTTTCCTTATACAGCATTGCATGACATCCTAATTGGTGCACTTGTTAGTTTTTGAATTGGCATAAGAAACCATCTTACTTGGCTTAGCTAACCTTATTTTATTGAGGCAGTGAGCAAGCCATTTTGCCCCACTTTTTCTTTCTCTGATACCATCCAATAACATATAGTAAATTGTCTTCAATAGCATGAGAGGGTACCTTTTTATTTTCATCAGTAACATATCAAAGAGGCTAACAGAAGGGTCTTCACCACTGTTTCCTATGAGTCCACATCTCCAACAGGACCAGTAATGGCCAAAAAGACACTACCATCCAAGGTTCAAAATATTGATACAAGGTGATACGCCCTAATGCCTGTATCTGTAATGTTTTCTTTATTTTTATTTTATTTTTTTTAAATCTGGTTCAGAGGGACCAGTCTACCCCCTAAACCACTCACCGACCCAAAACACCCCATGTAGGGGTGTATCGGGAAAGCCCCAAAACGATACGTATCTACTGATATGGCCCAATACATAATGATGTTTTGAACCTTGCTACCTTCTCCTTTATAGAATAACCCTCCAATACCAGCTAGCTCCAGATTTAGGGTGGAGCTTTTGTCAAATTTACCAACTTCAATGTCAATCCTCATCTTTGCTACACTGATTTATGAACACGTGTTTGTTTCATGATTCCCAACTCTGTTCCATAAGGAGTGAAAAGTATTATAGGTATTCCTATAAAATGTTCTCTTATATTATATTTGCCAATCATAGCATATTCCTAAATGCACCTTCTCAAGATAGTTGAAGAGTGTACATGGTGGCCAATAGGTGGTTGTATTGGCCAGTCCCCCTTTTACTTTTTGGACACCTTGTATCTTCTTTTCATTTAACTACAACATTATTTCATTAAAAAAAAGAACCAAGAAAGGAAGGAATATGGATTTGGTACTATAACCTGTTATAACATATTAGTGAGCATTAGTAATTAAGAGTTCCATAACAGCTTGGTTCATCTTAGAATCTCTTCAACTGCATGTCAGGAAGCTGAGAAGCACCTATCAGATATGGTTGTCTCCAAGTCTCTGGTTGCAAAGATTGATAGGCCAATGGGAACAGTCTGCTTCCAAACAGCAAAGGACAGCAATGACATTCTCAATTCATGGGCAATGAACTTGGAGAAGCTGCTTGATCTTGTTGAGAAGAGTTGCCACCAAATCCACAAGGAAACCATGGTTCACAAAGCTGCTCTGAAAGTCTAAATTCAGAAGTATGAGTCTTTCTCTCTCCATGTGTATGTTTGTGTTTATTTATATGCCATGCATAGAAAAAATATTTGTACTCGTCAAAATTTTTATCCAGGGATGATTAGTTTACATGTTCCTCATTTGTTACAGCAACTCCTATCTGAAAACCTTGACACATGGCATAAAGATCAACTTTAATATATAACATTATTTATACTATGAGATATAAGAATTAAGATCTATTATTAGTATGGCACAAGTTGCAACAAAATTTGGGTAATGGTCTGCTGCTCAACAGGATAAAATGGGTGTGGTTGATTTTTGAGGGTTTATCATTGAATATCTGGATCTATATTCTTATCCTCCTATGCGTCAAGTTTCACATATCATAAGATAAACCTTTCACCAGAAACAAGGTTGAATTTTATGTTCAATTAAATCTTTTATAAGGAATATTGACTTATTAATAAGAAGTCCTGTATCCTTAGAAATACTCTCTCCAGAATATCCAATGTTTTCAATGTTTATAAAATCAATAATGGAATCTTGATTTGGCGCTCCAGGAGATTTGCAGTTTGAGCCCTTTACTGCAAACACAGTTGCTCCATAATTCATAGTATTGGTTGTGATAGAGTTTTGTATCACGTTGTAAGCTGATTTTGTTTTGGTAACTTCGGTTAATCTCCATGGTATGACCCATCAGATGGTGGATCCTGGTCTCTAAATACAAACTGTTGTATTAGATCATTTAGCTCTAGACCCAGGTGTTTGCTCATTAAATAAGCAGCGGCCATATATGCTAAGGTCGCTCAAAATTTAAAATTTTTACTTGAAGTAGCCTAAACTACATGCAAATATTAGCGAGGAGCGTAGGTAGGTTGGGAACTTTGGTTTTGTTTTATTACCAAAGTAGATATGAATAATTAAATGCTAATACTACTTTTTCTTATCAGTTTGTACTGAATAATCACTGAACTTCATACTGGGTCATATTGGATTATCTACCACAGAATATTAACTGGGACATAACATCAGTTTCAAATTTTCTGCCTTGTAGGTTGCTTCTGATGCTACTTCATATTTTGCCATAAAGTAGGTCACTTGTATTGACTAGTGTTACAACTATGTCTTTTGTTATGGTGCGAGAACAGTGGTTAGGTAACCATAAAGTAGGTCATGCCTCCAGATCATGAATTGGGTTGTCTTGTCTGATGTTGTATGCCCATTTCATTAACTAAAAACACCGGGTCCAAAGCTGTTTTTTTTTTTTTATTTTTTTTTTGGGCCTACGGGCTTTTCCTTCAAAAGAAAAGCTTTTTTTTTTTTTATTTTTTTATATATCAGTAGAAGGATCGGGTATCTTGGCTGTGTTTATCATTGTTTGCCTTCTCGTTACAGTTATCAAAGTTTCAATTGTGATGAGCTGCAGATGGTTCTGGCCAATTTTCAATAATTCGCTGGCTGTCGTATGTAACTTCGTTGGTGATACCAGATTTGATGAACTGAATGGGGATTGTGCTTATTTTATGTTTCCGACTTTCCGTTTCTTCGGAGCAATGGGTACCTGAAATGCATACTGATCATGTTACGTTTTTATCAGAAATCATCTTACATTCTTGTTTCATTTGACATTTGCATATTTGAGTCTTACTACATCTCCCTGCCGCATAGAGGCTTTCATAAACCTCCTTTGAGAAAAGGTTCAAAGTATCGATCGGCTGATACATGTTGTGCCAATGGCTTCCTGATACGTTCCTCCAAGGGTTGTATTGGGTCAGACATTGGTTCAGAGGGTAGTCCGGCCTTAAACTGACCCTTCTGAACTGGTTTAACTGGTTTTGGAAAATAAATAAATAAAACCTAAAAAAAAATACTAATACTGTCGATACTTTGAACCTTGCCTTTGAGATTTGCTGCATGGGAGCTTTCAAGCTTTCAAAACTTCCTTCGAGGTTTGAGATAAGGTGTGAAGTATCTATCGGCCATTGGATTTTTTATATTATGGGTGAAGGGATGAGAGATCCATCCCATGGACGCCCAAAGAATTGCGGAATAATGGGCGAATTTCAAAAAAAATTTCTCCCTTCAATTGGGAATCGCATTCCCTATTTAGAAAACATATTTTCAAAGATCATTTTTGAACCTCAAACTGAATCAGATCTGAACCAAAAGGAGTATGAGAGAATTATAACTGATACGGAGAAGTAGTATTTCCCAACGAAGGTGTTCACGCCCAAGGAAGGATCCAAAAACTGCTCCCACTAAAAATAGCGCAGTGCAGGAAGGAGCAGAATCAGCAGTGTTCTTCTCCAAGAACTATGTCCTTCGCAAGAATCAGCAGGATGGTACGTGAGCACAACTTCCTTTCAATCATTTTTCAAAGAACTAATATCAAGATCCAATCTTGACTTCTCCCACAACAGGAGATCGAACTGGCAAACAGGGCGGCAAGAACAAGGAGGCAGCAAGAGAGTATTCGTAGGGTGCAGAATTCTCTCTTCTTGATTTCAGCACTAAAGAAAATCTGATGTTGTGTCTTCTAAAGGCTGTCGCCCCCTTCCTTTTGTTAACCCAAAAGATCAGCTCCTAATCTAATTAGGAGCAGCTTATCCAAATCGTATTTGGATAAGACTTCTCTTTAGGTGATAGGGATAAATCTTTATCTTATCTGCAGATTAGATTAACTTTCTTCTATTCTCATTAGGAGGTTTCTAAATTTGAATCATATTCAGATCTAAACTCTCTGAGTGGATAGGATTACAGACCCTATCCTATCTATTAATCCATCTCAGAATTCACCCCTTTTTTATTAACTAAATAAATAGCCTAGTTCGAAATGGGCTTTAGGCCCATTAAACTTATGTGCTAACTTATCCTTCCTAACTGCTGCCCAGTTGGGCTTCCTTGTATGGTGTGGGACCCAAGCATTGATCTATACATCAGTCACATGGGTTCGGCCCAGCCTTTGTTACAAGGCCTGGCTGAATACACTGTTAAAGATAGTGCACCCTATGAAACCCATCGAATGGGCTCTATGGGCCCAACACTTACCCTAAGTGGTCCATGGGCCAAATCACCTTGTAACACCCAAGGACTGTGGCCAGATGCAAGATTAGCCCATCAGGTATTATCTTCAATGGTCTTACACTTAACCTCTCAGCCCATAATGATCATACACTGCCCGACAAGAGAGGACCTCTCCCTTGGCTGCAAGGAACAGTGTTGCACTCTCCACTGATATGGATCCCAGGAATTAAAACATTTTTGCAAACATTTGAGAAACCATAATATATATACTTTTATATCTCATATAAAATATACTTTGCAAAACAAATCTCAACGGTTGAAATCGGCTGTAGGCAGTCTTGGTTTCCATCAGTGAGAGTGCATCCCCGATCATTACCTTTGTCCGACAAAGGGGCTGATCCTGTCACTATGATCACCCACTCAGATGAATTCTCGGACTGTCCCAACATACCCAGGTTTTAACCCCCGCTAAGGATCTCACTGATTAGTACATCAAAGACAGCCCGATCTGACACCTAGTATAGTATCATAATTGAGTCTAGGGGTCGAGTGTAACTTTCCAGTTTTGCCCATCAATCTCCAAGCTCCAGGGCAATACTGGAAATCTGGTACAGTTCATAGATTCAATTAATCATACACTGTATGTGCCTAGGGTCTCACCCTGGCAGCTGAGACAGGCCACCCCAACCGACTTAGTAGCACCACAGTGTCAGCCTTGTCAGAATAGGTCTCCCCAGACCGACCCACTGGCTGTGAACATTCTAAACTAACACGAGTCTCAATAAGTGTCAAGTTTAAGGGTATTACACAGAAACATACCAAGGGAACATGAATCAAATATGCACTTTTATTCATTTACAATAACTCATAAAGTACATCATTCTGATTGAAGCTAAGGGCATACAAAACTCATAAAGTACATCAGTGGCGCAGTATTATTAGCCTGTATTGCGCAGGTCATCCGGTAACTCTTCTACTATTTTCAGGGTTTGTTTGGTTCGTTGGGATACTAGGTCTAGAATTAGAATTGGAATGGTCAGCTATTCTGGTTCCAACCGTTTGGTCGGGTGGAATGAGATTTTAATTTCCATTCCTGGCAGAATCTGACGCTGACTCTCCTTCAGAGTTGTGCATAGACCTATTCATGGATGAAGCTTTGGGTTCAGGCATCAGATTGGTTCCATGGAAAAAGCCAAGCCTGAGCCTGGCCATGAATAGGTCTAGGTGTGCATATCTTATGGAATCCAATTTCAATTCTTTTCTGACTAAATGGGTATGCGAATATGTGATTCCAATTCCAAGGGACATCGATTCCAATTCCAACTATGAACAAGGGGTGCTGATTCCGATTCCAGCCAAAACCTAATGGAATCTAATGTTTTAAAAAACCGATCCGAAAATAAAAACGTTTTAGCTACCGGTTTTCAGGTCAATAGTTTGATCGTCCGGATCGAACGGTTCGGATAGTTTGCCATTAGGGCAAATATTTTACGAGTTTATGAGATTTGAGAAAGGAGAGAAAGTGATGTTGTCGGCTGAGAAAGAAAAAAAAGAAGAAAAGAAAGAAAGAAAATGAGAGGAAAAAAGAAAAGAAGAGAAAGGAAAGAAAGGAGGGAAGAAGGAAGAGGAGGGTGGTTCGACGCTCACCGGCAACGCCAACGGCAATAAACTCTGAGTTCTCAGATCTGAGATCTAAGCTCTCATATCTGAGTTCTAAGATCTTCTTCTTCTTCTTCAAATCTGAGACATTCTCTCTTGCAACTTTATACTGCAAGCCACTGTTTGGATTAAACGAGTCAACGGTTTGACCTTCCAGGTCAGCGATTTTTTGACAAAGTCAACGGTTTTTGACCCAGTAATGAATTAGGGGTGAAACAAAACCGGTTGCTTGGATGATTTCTGGGCCAAGTAGTCCAATCGCCCGGATCAACGACGATTCAAAAATATTACTCTTGTTTCTTTAGCATATCCTGATATTTCACATTTCATATAAAATATACATTACTCTCATATGTGTTTTGTATCTTATAGTCATTTTAGCTTTAAATTTAGCGACATTTACGATTTAGAGTCTGTCTAAATATATTGGTATGTCAAAATTTCCACCATATCTATGATTTTTATTGCAGTTACCAATATATATATATATATATATATATATATATATATATATATATATATATATATCTCGTTTATGTTGTTTGTTGCAGTTAGGGCTGTCAATGGGTGGATCCAAACCGATTGGGCCACTTCTGGTCCCAGGATCAGTACTGATGGGCCGGTTCTGATTCTTATTCTATTGTCCCGATTATTATCAGTTCGGACTGGTTTTATCCAATCCCAACTCAAGCCATATATAATTGAGTCCATCGTATCAGACCTGATCGTCCCAAAAATCGATCAATTTAATTTTGGGTCTAAAATAAAATAAACAATTGGCTTTGAGGTTTGATTTACCACGCCACTCATCGAAAGAAATGAATGTACTAATGTAGTCAAAGATGTGATCAATTGAAGTAGTCGTAGACGTGAAGGATGATACTAAACAGCATCTCACTTTACTTATAATAGCCAGTGAGTAGGTACAAAGTGAGACCAATCTACCCCCACTAGACCGAGACCCTACCACTTCATTTATGAGGAGAGAGAAAGCAAATAATTAAAAAATAGAACCACGTGTAGAATAGATTGAATAGTTAGTGGTTGTTAAGGTGTACACGTCTGTCTGAGGTCTTTACATTTAAGACCGTGACAAAAGGCACAAGACAAACACGTGCTGTAACCCACACGTGTCGGTTCACCACATTTTTTTTAGCCGGATATTGAACAGTTGAACACCACTCGGACTTTGGTTTCACATGTACTTTCCCATAAAAGGAAGGTTTTCCACGTTCAACTATAAAACCCTAGTCAATACATGGCTGAAGCGTAAACTACAATCTGAAGTAAGCGTGAAGGAGAGAGAGAACCCATATCTCCTAATAAAATAAATAAATAATGGGTTTGCCTATTTTGGTTTATCTTAATCTCCTATATCCCTAAACCAATCCCTATCCTTAAAGAAGGGCCTAACCCTCCCCTACCCAATACCCTAAAATTAATTAATATGTAAAACAGTATAAGTCATTTGGTTGGACTCATTCATCCCATTTATTCCCATTAAGTAGGAGTCAATTTTTTTATTAAACTTTATGTTGAGGTAAAATTTAAGGGTTCCTATTGTTCAATCCATCTTATAAATTAAAATAATGATAAGTGGGGGGAATGAATCAAATTCAAGGGGTAATGAATTCACAGGTAGGGGTATTGGTCAATAAAACCCTCGACCTCATCCACTCAACTTTGTCCCAACAAAATTTGTCCAGGGCCCAGCTAGTTTGGAGCAATAGTAAATTTGTCCCAACAAAATTTAGAAGAAAAAAGAAAACTAAAAGGATGTTCTGGGCCTTCTTGCATATTCTTGGTGTTAATTGAATGCTAGATATGGTACAAGAGCAAGTTTGTCCTCTTACCCGTGATTGGCGGGTCCATAAGCGATGCAGTCACTTTCCCAAACATTCTCACCTATAATGATCTGATCAATGAAAAAGAGCTGGGTCTCGATGCAATGTAGGAGTGATAATAATATCAATTTCCTCATACGTCTCACCTTTGTCAGCTTGGGTTCTTCCATCCAGTGGTTTTGGCCTTCTCTCGCCATTGAGAACGAATTCTTTTCTATATTAATGGATTTCAATACTGAATGGTTTAAATGAGTGAACTGTTATAAAATGAAAAGGTATGATTATCGATAAAAATATTTACATCAATTTTATTGATAATATCTTTACGTCGATTATAGATGTAAAATTCTACTGTGAATAGAGTTTATATCGATTAAAACTACATTCAAAACAAATACGATAAATATAGATCAAGAATGAAGTTTTACATCAGCTTGTATTTACACCAAAAACAAAAAAAGGATAAATTACGCCGTAATTTGGGTAATGGGCAATTACCTTGAATTTTTCTTTTTGGTAACGAATTACCCCTGAAGTTTCAAACTCTAGGAACGATTTCTTTTTCATTTGATACTGTTTTAATTGATATTAATTACATGTGTTTTTTGTCATTCTAGGTTTTCATAGAAGTTTTAAGTTTTTATTTTTTTTTTTGTAATTTCCATTTTGAAGAGGTTTTTCGGATGGATAATTTGATAAATTAACTAGTCACTCAACTGAGAGGGGTTTTTATCCAAAATGAAAGTTCAAGGGTAATTGCTACTACCTAAAATACATACGGGTAAGGATGCAAATAGATCGGACTGGATTCGAATCAAGGCATATCTGAATCCGATTCGAAGTTCTGATCAGATTTGATAGGCCTTGATTTGAATTTGAATTCTATCCGTAGGTCAGATCTTCAAATCTGATCCAATCTAACTTGTTTTCTTTAAAAATTAATAAATTATTAAAAGAAATAAAATAGACCAGTTTAAATAGAAAACAAAAAAATATAAATATTTTTAATTATTTTCATTATATATACATATTTTTAATATAAAAAAATTATAAAAATATAATATATATTATATAAATATTTATATTTATAAATATATAACATATATGAGATCCGATAGAGGTGATCTGAATCCGATCCCATTTTTATTATCCGATATGATTCCAAATCGAATGGTAGTCATCCGAATCCAATCCAATTTCTATCATCCGATATGATCCTATCCGACCAAAAATATCCGAACTGGGATGATCCGAATTCGACCGTCCCGGATTTGCACCCATATATACAGGGTATAATCTGTAATTTACCATTTTAAACAAATTGATAAAGAATCAAGAAACACCCGGCCTATAATAGTAAATCATCAGTAAAATTATTAATTAATCTTGTATTGACGAATGACGAAGCCTAGAAAGAGAGTTTTGAATTGATATTTTGATGATGAAAAGAATGTAAACATCAAAAACCCAAGATGAGAACTACGTCCTAAATCATGTTTATTTCTTTTGCTTTCTAATCAATCCTCTGATCTTTATCCTTTCCTTCTTTGTTTTTTATACGACAGACGAAGTTACAAGCAGATTTCGATAGAGCACATCCGTACAGAACACATCAAGACATGAACAAACAATAAAAAAAAACAATGGGGTAAAGAAAACAAAAGATAGAAAATTAACCAGAGGAAGAGGACGGATAGTAGCCGGAATCCGTCCACGACGGCGTCGGGAAACCTGATCCACCATCACCACCACTACGCTGGTCACGATTTTCTGGCTGCATCATGTAACCCATTTGATGATCCCCGAAAAACAGAGGAAATGCAGTAGAGGATGTCGAAGAAGAAACTGAAGAGGTGAGTGGGGAAGAATAGGAAGAAGAAGAGGAGGGGGAGGAGGATGAACAGTGCATAGAAAGCAGCTAAAGACGAGGAATAATACATCTGCTCCAGTAAACTCGTGGCGTTGCCTTGAAAAATCTCTGCCGGAGCTCTGAAGTAATTGAGAGTATTCGTAGTAATCTCTTAGGTCAGAGCTGTGCTGCTGCTGTATGTGAGATTGTACGAAACGGTTGAGACATTTGAGAAGTCGTTGAAAGGGTATTTGGAGAACCGGAAATCGTCAACTGGGTCGTGGCAGGATTGCACAAAGATGGCCTGAGTCTGACATTCTCGGGAAAGTTGAGTTTTGCTCTGTTTCCTCTAAATCTCAGAGCAGCTTCATCGTAAGCCCTGGCAGCAGCTTCAGCTGTATCGAATGTACCAAGCCAAACTCTGGCAGCTTTATGTGGGTCCCTTATCTCTGCTGCCCATTTCCCCCACGGCCTCTGCCTCACCCCTCTGTATCTTCTTCTCCTCTCTCCCGATTCTTCATAGGTTGAAATTTCATCTGTAGCTGATGAAGTTGAAGTTGCAACAGTGGTAGTTGTTATAATGTTCGGACCTTCTTCTTTAACTACTGTAACAGAAAAAACATGAAAAAATTAACATCCAAATTTTTGTACGAAACGATTTATAGATAAACAGAACATTCTTATGCAGAATGCACGGAGAAGATTAAAATGGAAATAAGTTTAAAAAAAGAAAAACAGGATTTTAGTAAATAAAACTCATTGGGTTGTTAATAAAAACGCACTGAGGCCCTGACTGAAAGCATAAACTATGCAACTTCATAGGAAAAAAGCAAGGAAATATGGAAGTAAAGGTGGTAAATAATATCTTAAGAATCGAAGAAAAGAACTGCCCATTGAGGAAAAAATACCTGGCAAAACGGATGAAGACTCTCCTAATGACGTCCTGAATTCACCAAATCCTCTGTAAATCCTCGAAACTGCTTCAGGCAACTGGCCAGAACTCTCTTCCTCACGTCCTCTCTTCTGTCCTACACCGCTCAATGAAGAAGAAGAGGTATAAGAAGAAGGCGAAGCAGCAGCATAGGTCACCGCCACCCCAGAAGAAGCTAAAGTTGGTGCAGCAAAACCAGAAAAATTGGGTCGATAAATCCAATCTCCACTCCTCTCTCCAGACACAACGTGCGTCAGAGCCGAAACCATGGCTGACATCTCTCTTGAACGATTGTAACTCGAGAGAATGGATGCCGCCGATACATCCATGAGCTGCTGCTGTGTGGGTAGTGCCGGTGCTTGCGAGAACCCTTCATTGGTGTCTCCCTCGGTTTCTTCGTGGGTTCGCCACCTTCAGAAGGCACATGAAAACCGAGCGAAGACTCAACGGACTTTGACTCCCTTTCCAGCGATTTCTAACAAGCAACGCTTTCAGCCGTGATTGATTAGCGATCTATGAACTTATAAAATTCAAACGTGACGCGCCGCCTTATGACCCGTCTGGTTCTGCAACTCTCTCTCCTTCTCTGTATACGTCTATCGAGATGTTTTTCAGGGGTTTGTTTGATTTTCATTTTTGAATCATAATTTATATATAGATTTCATTTGCAAAAAGAAATGCAAAAGATGCGGTGTGGTTTTACGTTCACACAGTTTTTGACTGACAATCTGGTGAGAAGTAAGTTACAATGGATATGGACGGGAGGGAGAGAGAGGGAGAATGTCGGTGTCAGGACTGAGGAGGAGAGAGAGAGAAAGAGTTCATCTTTGAATTGAAGTTCTTCATGTCGTGCCGACATTGAAAGACGCCGTTGGGTGGACCGTGGCTTCAGGTTCAGGCTCGTGGATTAAATGATTTTGGTGATTTTAGGGCTTAGGGGTTCTTTCATCCTCTGTAGTCTGTGTACTATACTAGCTTTCCTCCTTGGATCTTAACTCTTAAAGTTATATAATTATGTTTGATTTGAAGGGAAAGGTAAGGAAGGGAAGAAAAAGCTAAGGAAACCTATATAAGATTACTTTTCCCTTACTTTTCCTACTTTTTTCCTTTAAACCAAACATAGCCTTAAGTGATGGATAGGCTCTATGGTGGGTAACACAAGCTGCGTTCTTAATTTGGGAGAATCTTTAGGGTTTATTGTATGATAATATAAGTGATGTGGGCGTGTTTGTCCACCGTTTGATGGTTCAATGCTTGTTTGACAGAGGAGCAAATTAAAAGCTATACGCCTACACCCAACAAAGCCACATCATTCATGTTCATGTCCTTATAGAAGCTTAAACTACACTGAGCAGAGATCGGATCAGCCCCCACGAAACTGCCCCCCACAACTTCCCACAGTATATCTCCGCCGTGCATTGAGAATATCTCCCGATACTAATATCATTATTTCGGGTATATCATCGGAAGATATTTTCATTACACAGCAGGAATGTGCTGTGTGACATTGTGGGGGCAGTCTTGTGGGGTTGATATAACTTACCACAAAATTATAATTTATAACATGGGTAAGGATTAAGGGCCCATTTGAGGGCTGAGCTCAAGACTCACCTAAGCTGGTTCAATTATTTAAACAATGTATTTGGTATTTTTTGCATCATTGCATTGTGTGTTTATTTTCTCACATCAGTGTCATATAGAATTAAGATTATCTGAATGCGATGATTGTTCATCGTGCTAGAGAATCAATAAAAATGTTTCATGTCAATAATAAATTTATGGGTTTTCACTCTGAAAGGAGCAAGTCTCATGTATTTTATTATTGGCATACAAATATTCTGTTTTTACCTCATGTTGTATTAAATAAAACATTTCCTATTTAAGAAGATGTTGTCATTGACATTTTTTCTTTTGGAGAAGTATAAATAGATTCAATGTAGATTTATGATTTCCACTACAGAGTTATAAACATTCAAAAGGTCAAAAATCCACGTTCTATGCACCTATACCTGTCTGTGAATTAGCATTAATTCCTAAATGGCACCTACCCCAAATGTACTTTGAACCTACAAATTCTGACTCTGGGCTGAACCGTCCTTCTCCCTGACAACATTACATTTATGCATTGACAAATGACAGACCAATGCATACTTACATTGATAATAAGATATAAAAGTACATCAAAGAAGTAAATTTTGCATTCAAATGGGCTTTTGATAATATATATACATATATATATTACACTTGAATGCAAAATTTACTTCTTTTAAAAGAAAAGAAAAAAAAAGAGCCTCGAAGTTACCCCCAAATACAGGGTAAGAAGAGGAACACAGAGAGCACTTTTCAACCATATTCCTTCTTAACTCGTTATTCTTGTATTGTTAATGAAAGATTCCATTTTAATGGCTATAAAAGTATCGTGAAGCTTTGAAAACATAAAAGCATTCGAGTGGCTGAATCATTTGCCTCGTTCGCTTGTTGGGAGTCTAAACTTTAAAAGAAGACCGAATCTGCTACAGCCCGAGTTGAAAACAATTTACCAAGTCATGAAAGGAGGCCCAGCGAGTCCAATCTATCGAATATTTGAATGTACCCACAGTACCATAAAACCTGAACTGAACTGACCCTATTATAAAGCGTGAAATTGGTCTTCTCTCTAAAGGGTCGGTTCTGGTCCTAAAATCAGGCCAGGGGAACCCGTGTTAGGGTTAACGTGGACTTATGTAAATCAGGCTACATGAACATGAACAACCCAGCGTTGGCAGCACAGATCTTTGGTCTTCTCTTCACTCAAATTAATAGCGACGAGCTAACAAAGAAAAAGAAAAGTTGATGAGGACGAGGTGGAATAGTGGAAACTCCGAAAAAGGCTTAATCTTAAGGAAAATTCCCGAGTGCCAATTTAGTATCTGTACTTTAAATTGTGACAATATAATACTCAAAACTTTTAATTTACAACAATTTGGTATCCAGTATTAAATTTCTATTAAAAAGTCTTGAATACCCCCAGCTCTTCTTCTTCCTCCTGCCTAGTCCTCGATCCTCTACCACTTCTGCTTCTGCCTTCATCACCACGTACCCTTCGAGCGAGTCCCTGTTAAGTCCGGCAGGAATTTGGTCCTCTTCAAGTACTTGTTCGACTCCACATGAGCTCTTCGCGGTGGTTCCAGCAGCACATCCTCGAGTCCATCCAATGCCGCCTTCTTGGCTTCTGAAGGGAACGCGCAGAGGCGCCTCTTATTTGGCCAAAACCTCTGTAAACCCTTTTCTTTTGTATAGATTTTTTCAGAAGGAGAAGTCTAATTTGTTGGGCGAAATTTCAATCGCCATGTCTCAAACTTCGCCGGAAAACTATGACCGTCTCCTTCATCAGTATCTCAACAACTCATCATCCATTCGAGATGCTTTACTTGAACCCCTCCCCCAACCGTCGTCTCTCGAATCAGCATTTGTCCGTCTAAATCTCTCCGGAAACCCTTCTCTCCAATCTTCGTTCCTTCCATTGGCACCCCCCCGCTTACGACGATGCACCGATGCTAGGAAATCAATCCATTAGCAATCGAACTTCTACAAACGAAGGCTTACTGTCTTTCTCTTTTCAGCAGATGCAACAAGCCACGATCGAGTTGCAGCAATTAAAGCTACAAGACGCCGTCTTAGGCCAGATCGCTGCGTTTATGCGGAACCATGACCCGTAATCCTACTCTTCCTGACACTTTGGATTGTTTCTCCCCAACCGTTTTCAGCAACAATCCACGTATGAAGTTCTTGAACCGTAGAGAAGGATTAGATGTAATGGCATCTCAGAATGGATATGGGGATCTTGTTGTAATCGCCATTCTAGGAATCAATCTTGCTTCCAGCGGAGGACACCATCTACACGAGAGTCCATGAAGCGGGAGGGCAGAACAGAAAAGATAGATGGTCCGGCGTTAGAGCTGGAGAATTCGAAAATGGTGAGGCCCTGTCATGTAGTCGCCATCTTCATCATGAGTACTCGTCTTTGGAAGAATTAAGGGGCCGGATAATGGAGGTGGCCAAGGATCAAAATGGGTGTCATTTCTTGCAGAAGATATTCGAGGAGGGAAGCGAAGCAGGAGATAGAGATGATCTTCTCGGAGGTGAAGGACCATGTGAGCCAGTTAATGGTGGACCCTTTTGGGAATTACCTTGTTCAGAAGCTTATAAAAAGTATGCAATGAAAATCAGAGAAACAGAAATTCTTCATGTTGTTACGAAAGAGAAATTTGAACTTGTTGCCACATGCCTTAATCCTCATGGGTAGCATTGGTTACTCTGTTATTGTTTGAGAGAAATGTGAACAAATAGATTCAGGGTCTTGACTCTTGACCAATGGTGGCTTCTGTCAGGTTTCAAGAATAAATCCATACGTTTGGTGGATGAACTGTTTTTGGAGTGCAAAACACCGAGGACTAGGTGGGAGGAAAAAGAAAGGCTGGGGTTATTTTAAAACTTTTTTCATCTTTTAACTAATTAACACCTGATACTAAATTGTTGCAAGTTGAAAATTCAGCTACTAAAATTGTCACCGTTTAAAGTACAGCACTAAATTGACACTCGACCTAAAATACAGGATACCTATAGAAAAATTTTCCTTAATCTTAATGTCAATTATGACTTCAGTCAAATCTATCAAACGTGGACCCCAGACCCCTTCAAGTTTTACGTTCCCGGCCTCACCTCGAACAAAGATCGGGAAGCACCGACCCGGTATATAATTGTACAGTTGAGCTTCCCTTTTTAACGGCCAAAGAATTTGGAATATGGTGAGTTGAGCCGCTCTAGGCTGCCAATCCTGTCCGATATTTCTCCATAAAATTTATATCTATCAGATGTGGATTTAAATTCATCGATTTGATTAAAATTCAAGTCTAATAAAGTTATTATATATAATATATAGATATTATACATAAATATAAAGTTTATAAATAACAAAATTTAATATTTTATATGTATCAGTTAATGGTTATTTAGTTTGTATCTGCAATCTTCTAATTTGAATTTTCATTATTTAAACACCTCAAAACTAAAAATACTAAAAATAAGTAAAACAGCGTCTAAAGTCTGAACGTTCAAACGGTTTAGAGACTCAGAGAGGCAGAGACTTTCTAGTTTAGTTAGTTCTAGCAATTTCGACTTTCCAAGGCATATTAGGAAGTACAAGGTCACTAATGGACCTGACACCTTATTTATGGAAAAATTGAAGTATAAAACTCTATTTGACTTTGTAGTTCGTGGGCTCAACCAAACATATGCAGGCTTGTAGTAGTTTGTGGGGTTTTAATGGGCTCAACCGAACAAAAAGCCGAATCGAACCGAATTCAGTTTGGTTTGGTTATATAGTATATTTCAGTTTGGTTCATTTGGATCCAAATGGTTAAATTGAAATGTTAGTTAGGTTCTTCGGTTTGAACTGAACCGAACCGAAATCAACCGAATGTACACCCCTACAACCTATATATCACATGGATCTCTTTCTAGTTTCATCTAATGTGGATTCTTTAAAAAACCATAATAATAATAGTGCCTCAAACATGATAACCATTGTTTTAGAGCTATAAACCGGTTCATGCCGCCCACGGCTTAGCATGGCCCGACACAACCCATCACTATAGCACACGGTCGTGCCAGACTTGGTTTTTTAGGCCCATGGGCTGACACAACATTGCACGACATGACAATGCGGACCATTTTGGCATGGGCCCGTAGCGAGTCAATGTGGCCCGCCTACATCATATAGCCTTTGGGGGGTCCCCAACTGCTAGTTTTTGCTTTTGGGATTTTTGGACTGCAATCCCCTCAGAGATTGAATTTGCAGCCCCCTCCTAGTCTACTAGTAGCCTCCCTATAAATCATATCCTGCCTGTGAATTTGGCATCAATCCACGGGTAGGATTCAATCCACCCCTAGTCTAGTAGTAGGTCCACCTAAGGGTGGACTGAACGGTAAAAATGCTTTTGCTTTTTGGGGGAGTTTTTACATAACAACTATATAACAGCTAGTTTGGGGGGCATTTAGGTAAAGTGATAATTAGCTTTATAAGGACCAAAATAATACCCCTCCCAACAACTAAAAAATGCTAGCTTTTTAGGTATTTTGGGCAACTGAATTAATTCCTACTCCCATAAATACCCTTATCCTCCGCCATTGTCATCACACCAATTTTTATACCCTCTCATATTCTCATATACTCTCTTGTACACACTCCAATACTCTCTCTCTACTCTCTACTCTCTAATTTTCAATTTTGTTCAAGTTTCAACAAGAAGAAGGCTTACTCAAATATCTCAATTTAGCAATTTGGGAGGCTTGAAGGCTTCAATAGTTAAAATCAAGTTGAGATTCTGAACCGGTAAACTGGGTAAGTTGCAATTAAATTAATTTTTATTTTTTTTAGAGTTTAATACTATAACTTTTTAAAAAATGACTAACTCCTCTCAAAACTAATTCAACATGTTCAACTTCGACGATATTCAGTCATACTACAATAGTGTCAACAATGATATGGATGTTATTGATGCTGTCAGAGTTCTCACCCCTAGTATTGTTACTAGGGGAAAAAAGGAAAAATAAGTTGAATAGCCTGGTGTAGAAATTATTTAGCATAAAAGAGGTTAAAGGGAAGGGGAAAAGAGTTGTTTGCTGTAAATGTAGGAGTGATTTTAGTTGTAGTAGCAAGAGTGGTACTAGCCATTTGGATAGACATATGGCCGCTCATGAGAAAAATGAAGAAGAAGAAGAAAAAGGTAAACAATTATCACAAATACAAACTGGGCATGAGTTTTCTTTTCTTTTTTTTTTGTAGTCTTAGATATTGTCAAGAAAAAACAAGACAAGAATTAACAAAATATATTGTACATGCTGAAGAACCATTTTTATTACTGAGGACACTAAGCTTGAAAGATTTTCACAACATTCTATAAAACCCCAATTTAAAAAAGTTTCTGAAAATAATATTAGATCATATACTTAAAAATTTTTATTCATGCAAACAAAACTTAATTTCTACCTTATCAACACTTAATTTTTAAAGTTGCAATTACTTCTAATATTTGCACTTCTAAATATGATATATAAGTTATATTTTGTGTTACTCAATATTTTATTGATGAAAATTGGCTTTTAAAAAAGAATTTTAAGTTTTAGTAGGCTTGAATGGCCACAAAATAGCCCAACAATTGCCTATAAATATTTTGAATACTTTACATAATTATAGAACTAAAAATGAACTTTTTTCTATTAGTTTTGATAACATCATAATAATGATTCAATAATAAATATTTTAAAGTCCTAATTAAACCATGTTTAAATTATAAATTATTTCATATTAGATCTGCATGCCATATCTTAAATTTATGTGTTCAAGATACATTAAATATTATTTCTAAAGTTAGAAATTTTATTATATATATATATATATATATATATATATATTAGACGTTCTAGAATGAAAAAACAAGAATTTAAATATTTATGTCAAAAATATGGTCTAAAATATAAAATTTTTGTATTAGATATTCAATATAAGTGGAATTCCACCTATAGAATTGTATTTCATACAAAGATATTCTTATTCATTTTTATAATGAAAAAAATGCCAAATGATTTTACAAGTGAAAATGAATTAGAAAAATGACAGTTTGTATAAAATGTTTTTTACAAATTTTTATGATACAACTAATCAATTTTTAGGTGTTTATTACCCAACTAATTTTTATATAATCATATATTTATGATTAGTGAATGTTTGAAAAATATAGAAATAATTCAAAATTTAAAAGTATTGTTGAAATAATGGAAGCTAAATTTTAAAAAATATTGGGAAAAGTTTCTCTTCTTTATTGATTCGCTACAATATTAGCTCCTACGATTAGGAAAGATGGTTTAGATGTTTTAATTGAATCATATTATGAAAATATGAATATTAAAATTAGAAATAAAAAAGAAGAAATTAATAATTTATCATTTGAAATGTATAGTTTATATAAATCTCAATTATTAAGGCATAGGAAAACTTGCACAGGTGTAACTTCTACTTCTAAAACATATAATTTTAGTAATGGAAGAGAAAAAAAAAGGTTTTTTAATAAACAAAAGGCATAAACCTACTACCACTTCATTATCAAGGTTCATTTGTGGAACTTAATTTTTATTTACATGCTAAATTTTCTAAATTTAAATGATTTCTTTGACTTGGAGAGAAAATAAATTTATTTTGATATTTTAACCTGGCTGAGTGAACATGAAAAAAAAAATCATCTAATGCACGTGATCTACTAACCCCTCCAGTGCCTAAAGTTCCATTAGAGTCTTGTTTTAGTATAGGTAATAGGGTGTTTGATGACAAGAGAAGTTGCATGGATGAAGAAAGCTTGGATATATGCATGTGCTTTGAAAGATTTGATTGGATGCTGATAGGATAGACTCTAAAGACCAAAGGAGGGCATGACATTTCACCTGATGTTTCACCAGATCAGGGTCAAGGAAATGGAGATGGAGGTGGTACTTGAAAAAAATGAAGTCAATATTTTTTTGTATACTCAATATTGTTTATAGCATTTTTATTTTTTAAATTATTTTAACTTTTTCAATTTTATTTAAATTATTTGTTTATTTTTTAGTAATACCAATGTAATTTTTTATTTTTAATTTATAATTTTATTATATGATTTTTTTTATTTTATTCCACTTCCAATATTCGATTCACCCATTGTATTGTTCAAACTCAAATGAAATAAAAATTTCTATTTTTTTTCAATTTATTGTCTATTTTCTATTTTTGTTAAATTTTATTATTTTTCCCAAAACTAGTTTGTATCATTTTACTTAACAGAAAATGAAAAAATAATAAAAAAGTCAAAAAAACAAAAAAAGACGCGCCCAATTCGGCCAAGCCTATAGCACGGCATGTACCCCGCCTTGCCCAAGCCACGGCATGGTCCAGGCCTGCCTGGGCTTGTAGATAGTGTGCCTCCTGTTTACACAGTAACTTCTTTGTATGTGGGGTTCATATAAAAGATTAATTGTGGCACATCATGATTGCTCATTATCCTTATGAAAAACTATTGGGTTTTCATTTTACATTTTTTCCTGAAAAAACGAGAAAAAACATGTGTTTTCATTTATTAAGTAGTCCCTTTCTCCTAAATAAATTTGAATTCAATTTGAATTTTGTTTGTCTAACCGTATATGGTAATGGATCTCTCGGTGACCGGGCTGGGCCAGCCAAAGAATGGTCCAATCCAAACACTAGGAATACTTACTTCTAGGGATGAGTAAAATGGAATCAAAGTTGAATTGACTTATTATTAGGTAGGTCTGGCTCCAAATTCTTGAGATCAACCCCCACCCAAATTTGGTTCCAAAGTCTAGGGATTTACCCTATCAAAGCAATGTCGAGAACCGACTTTGCTTAGAGCCATAAATGGATCAGATTTAGATCAGATCCAAATGCATCCACATCTGATATAGTAAACATCTAGATCTATATCAGAGTTTGATTATCATGTTGGATTTTGACGAGGGCAGATTTGGCCCTCCATGATATAGTGACACATGACACCTCGAAACAAGTAGGTGACACCCGGAACCACTTAGGCAACAACTTGCCTTAGCCAAGTTGGTGGTGTCCCACATGGCGGCCTGGCACAGGTGCGACCTAGCGGCCTGGCCCAGGCGCACCCTGGCGTGACCTGGCGGCATGGCCCTAGCGGACCTGGCAGCCTGGCCCTGGCGCGGTTCTGGCACAGGCGCAACCTGGCGGCTTGGCCCTGGCGCGATCCTGGCAGCCTAGCACAGGTGCCGACCTAGTGGCTGGCATAGGTGCGACCTGGCGTGAACTGACAGCCTGCCCAAGTGCGACCTGGCAGCATGGCACAGGTGCTGGCCTGGCGGCCTGGCACGGGCGCCGACCTGGCGGCTTGTGAGACATGCTCGCCGACGAATTCGACATGCATATCCTCATACTCCCACTATCCTTGGAAGTTGGTCTATGTGCCGAATGATCTGGAGGGTGGTTAACGTGCATGGTGGTTACCTCCAGGAATCTCAACCCACTTAGACGACCTCGCGGAAATCTCAGATACGGTGCGTGAAGCCCACGACAAGCAATGCCTATATAAAGCACCAACCCCAATGACATGGGGGGCAAATAAGCATATTCTAGCTCTCATACTTTATGATTTTTGGCTCATAGTCTACTATGAGAGTACTGACTTAAGCATCATAGCGACCTCGCCGAGCTAGCCACCCCGGGTCCTCTAACGTTTGGTTCCTTGCAGGTCTCTAAAGAGCGACAAATCTCAACAATCAATCTAGCTCGCCACCAAGCAGCTCGACACTCTAGTAAGCTCGGCACCTAATAGGCAGCTAGTCACCTAACCTACCCAGCTCGGTCCACTTAACTCGACACCTTAATCTGCCCCAGCTCAGACCAAATGATGAGGTACTTAGCCAAAAATTGATTCATCAATTGGCGCCGTCTGTGGGAAACGCTACAAAAATCTAAGTTCTCATCCTCCAAAAGGCTAAGTCCTCTTCTTCCAGGAAGCTAAGTTCTCACCTTTTAGAAACTAAAAGCTCTCACTTTCTAGTTTCCATTTTTTTATGAATTCAAAGACTATGTAGGAAGTTGATGACCAACAGACTAAGCAACTCTACCAACTTTATTTCAACTCGGATAAAGCATCATCAGTCCTCTTCGCGAGGTACCCTCTACAAAGATGAGCTCTTTGTGCCTTCTGCTAGAGTAGGCGGCCAACAGATTGCATGGATGCCCCTGCTGATCGAGCCTTCCAAAGCTCCCATGCAAGTTGGTGACCTAAAGTTAGTAGTGCTGCCCCCATAAGTCGAGCTCCTAGTAGCTTCTTGTAGGAGTGGGTAATCAACGTCACTAATGAGGCTGATGCAGCGCAGTCATAGCTCTAAGGTGCCGACCTGGCGGCCTGGCTCAGGCGCGGAATGGCGAACTGATAAAAGACCTCGGCATGGGCACATAAGTCCCAATCGCCTCCTCGGCATGGGCACATAAGACCTAGTCGCCTCTTCGGCATGGGCAAAATCAAAGATCAATGAGAGTGGACTACAAGTCACTCCCAAAGCCTAAGAGCTAAAGTGCTGAACTAGCAAATACTCCGACACCACATAAGACCCAGTCGCCTCTTTGGCATGGGCAAAATCAAAGATCAAGGAGAGTGGACTACGAGTCGCTCCCAGAGCCTAAGGGCTAAGGTGTCGAATTGGCAAAGACTTCGGCACAACATAAGACCTAGTCACCTCTTCGGTATGGGCAAGATCAAGGGTAAGGATTGTGGATTGTGAGTCACTTTCAGAGCCTAAGGAATTGCATTGATGCTTATGAGCTCATTGAATTAGTCATTCTAGGCTCGAAGGAGCAATCTACTCCCTTCGCTGAGTTACTTTCAGCTCGGGAGTGGGGGGCAAATGACGAGGGCGGATTTGGCCCTCCAATGATATTGTGACACATGGCACCTTTGAACAGAGAGGTGACACCCAAAACCACTTTGGCAACAACTTGCCTTAGCCAAGTTGGTGGTGTTCGACTTGGCAGCCCGGCCCAGGCGCGACCTGGCGGCCCGGCCCAGGCACGACCTGGCGGCCTGTCACAAGCGTCGAACTGGCAGCCTGCGAGACATGCTCGTCGACAAATTCGGCATGCATATCCTAACACTCCCACGATCCTTGGAAGTTGGCCCACGTGTCGAACGATCTGAAGGGTGGTCAACGTGCATGGCGGTTACTTCTAGGAATCTCGACCCACTTAGACGACCTCACGGAAATCTCGGATACGGTGCGTGAAGCCCACGCCAAACAATGCCTATATAAAGGCACCAACCCCAATGACATGCAGGGCAAATAAGCATTTTCTAGCTCTCATACTTTATGATTATTGGCTCACAGTCTACTATGAGAGTACTAACTAAAGCATCGGAGCGACCTCGTCGGGTTAGCCACCTCGGGTCCTCTGACATTTGGTTCCTTACAGGTCTCTAAAGAGCAAGGAAGCTCGTCAATCAATCTAGCTCGCCACCAAGCAACTCGACACTCTGGTCATCTCGGCACCTAATAGGCAGCTCGTCACCTAACCTGCCCAGCTCGGCCCAGTTAACTCGGCACCTAATCTGCCCCAACTCAGACCAAATGATGAGGTACTTAGCCAAAAAATTGATTACATCACCAAAAATTGATTCACCAGATTTCATATTGGATTTGCATTTAATACACAACTATCTTATTATGTTTAAAATGGCAACTAAAAATTAAAAAAGTTTTAGAAAAACCTAATTATTTTAACTTATATAAATGCATATAAATATAATAAATGTCTATAAATATAACATATTAATTTTATCAATTTAAACTTTATATAATTATACTACATATATACATAAAATAAAATTTTTTATCAAACTCAGATTCTAATTGGATCAATTGGGGTTAAATCTTCATATGATCCGATTATTAATTAGATGCAAGTTATAACATCCAAATCCAAGATAACCAGATTCGAAATCATATCGAACATCACACTTTTAGAGTCTATTGGCAATCCTATCCTTGATTGACCTTGGTAAAACCAGCCTAAAACCGAACTTGCCTTAAAAAATCCTAACATACTTTGAGGATATAAAGATTTGAACCGAAAAACTCTTATCATTATTATTATTATTATTATTATTATTATTATTATTATTATTATTATTATTTATTATTATTATTATTATTATTATTATATTATATTATTAAAAATCAAAATTTTAAAGAACAAATTTCATAGATAGACATTAGAATCGCCAAGACCAAAACCATTAATAGAGTAAGTTTCAGTTACAAAAAACGTGAACTGCCTTGAAACAGAAATTGAACTCAGCCAGACTACTATTCCACTAAACTGGGACCCAGCTGCAAGATCTACCCATACCGTGTCAAAAATCAACATTTTCACTGTGATTGGATGTATTCCGTCGTTCGTTGGGTAGATAGTGACAAGAATGGAAAGGAATTAAGCTTTGCAAGTTTGCATAATGTTTGATAGTGTTTGTTCTTTCTCAGATGGGAACCATTAATTTACTCCAAAGACGCCACCGCCCTTATGCCTTGTCAATCGGGCAGTTATTGGGTCACATGCCGATAAATCACGCGGGTGGTCTGGTATGATCAGATTTATGACACTTGGCAAGTTAAGACCACTTATATTAAATCTCGTTTTTCAAATGCATTCGACTATAATATCAAAGACATGACACAGGAAAAGCTATGAATTCAAATTGAGTAGGTGTTGTTTGGGTCGACCAATGCGTTTCAGGAGTGATCCGTTTCACCAACTGATCACATTAATGGACAAGTCTATGATACCCAAATGACAAGATAATAGATAGACCTTGATGAATTAAATCTCTCCTGAGTTTTGACTAAAACCACCTCACTGATGATAATTTTCAGTTGATTGGTTATTATAAGTTTTTTCGGTATTATGTCTTTTGTATTATCATTTTCAAATCCACTTTAAAAGAAAGAAAAGGCAAGAATCACTATTTAATCATGTTTGACAATCTGTTTCCTAGAAGACTTTGGGATTCATGAGAAGAGACGTCAAAATGTTTCTTGAATCCCCAAAATTATATGACACATTACAAAGTTGAAAAGGTCGACTGCTTCTCTAAGATGTGATATGGTTGTCATAATAAAAATGAATTCATTTTTGCTACGACATCATCTTGGCCTTTAATGTATTGTTGTGACTGTTGTAACCCCACCGCAATGTCATTTCATGTCATTCAAGGTAAGACCTCAACAATTTATCCAAAGCTTTGATTTCATAGTTATAGTTTTAGTACATGTGAAACAAAACCCTTGTGAAACGCATTGGTGCCAAACACCATGCAAAATTTTATTATTAGTCTCCCTAGGGAAGAGTTCAAATGCCCGTACATGCCTGCCCTCTGGTTCAGTTTTGCTAGTGTTTGGTAAGAGTGCATTTATGCCTTGAAAATGATAATAAATACAAATTTCAAGACATGTTTGCATTCAAAATTGATCAATCACAACTAAAAATCATTTGGTAAGAATACAAAAATATCTTTACAAGATAAATCCAACTTTGCATTTTCATGAACCAGACATATTTGCATTTGTACTAATCATTTTCGTATTTACACTCTTCCTAACAAAAAGTTCTATAACAAGAGACAAGAGCTAGGGATTCTACTAAAATTTTTTTTTCTAGCCCAACACACCCATGCCCATAACATAACTTCTCCTATCTAGGTGAAGTCAAGAATTGATACCCCAAGTCTCCACTACAACCAGCTGGAAACCTTACCAATTGAACCAGTTGAGAGTGACATAGTTGGGGTCTGAGCTTCTCACAACCATTCAACTTAAAAGTTTAAGTTGTTAGGCGAGATCCCTTAATAGGTACTTACTCTCTAACAATTAGCAAATCGGCTTTAATGGGTGTATGCCACCATTGCAATGCCAAACTGATCCAAAGCCTACCCTAGCTTTTTTTTCTTTTCAGAATGAACATTTAATCAAAAGGGAAATTATCTAAAACCTCCTTGACTTTCTAAAAACTTTCTTGATTTTTTTAGATACCTTGAAAGAATCCTTTTATTATTACCATGCAAACATGATATCTAAAAACTTATAACCAATCAACCTGTGGTAACCAATGAGGTGATATTCATCAAATTTCAGCAGGGGGATTGATTGGTCAAAACACTTCTGATATCATACCTATACATCATCATAGATTTATCTATTATAAATTTTTTTGGTAATGTGCTACACAATAGGGGTAGCCCTCCCCTAAACCCCTAGACCTCCCCAACCTAAGTGAATGTACGACTCGATTCTATGTCTCTACTACAACTAACTAATTAAGGACTTTACCAATAAATAGGGTAGCAATTCATTTTCTTGTGTCATGTTCATGTCGTGTTGAGGTGGGGTATTCAGATATATGGATTGATATAAAGACTAACACAACCTATTTATTAGAAGGGTAGCACGACATAACTCAAGAACCCAAATAACCAAGGGCAACAAGAAATGTTACTATAGTCAATGACAGAAATAGCAAAATAGTACTAACCCTCAACTTTACAACCTACAAGGTAGTGACCTTAATCTCTACTCAAGTAAATGGTCATAAAGATTTTTGATGTCTTTGTGACTCTGAAATGAGTCCAACAAGAGAATAGGAAAAGAAGATTGTCTTGGAGGCCAAGAACACTAGGTGTATTTAAATTTAGAAGTTTCCTATTACAAGACTCGAATGGTTTATATAATGCTAAGAGAAAGAAGTATTACAACTTTTGGTGCCTAAAACATTCTACCAAAATAACCAAAAAAATGGGCAGTTGAATCAAGCAAACATTCATAGGATTAAAAGGGAAACCGGTGGTTTATGGCGCCTAACATGTAATCTGGCTATCAAAAAAATCACTCAGCATGATATCCCCTAGCTGATGGGTTGGTTCTACGACTATCACATACTAGGAGCTAACTACAAAACCCTAACAATTGGAAAGCAAGTATGATGACCCGAACGTTAAAGCTTGCTTGTTGCTATGATGTGGTTGGGTCATTGTAGGAGTTCTAGTGAGCAAAGTCTATGTGATCAATATGTTGTGTTCATCGCAACCTAGGAATAAGTCATGCGACCGCACGCTAGTGAATTTTTACAATTTCATAAAATGATTTCTATCTCACTACTCATCGCTCTTAGACATGGTCTCGTCACAGAAAGGTTGCTTCTCATCACAACTATGGGAACCTCGAGTTGTATCCTCTCCGCCAGGTTGAGGAGAGCTCAATCTTGAAATGGAAACTTTAAGAGTATTGTTCCCCCTGTGATAGGGATGCAAGTGTTTGACATTAAACACATCCGAGATCTTGAATGGAGGAGGAAACTCAATGCAATAGACATCATTAATCTTCTCTAGGATGTGATAGGGTCCAAGATTGTTATTCTAGAGCTTATGAGGCTGTGAGGAACCTCTTAGGCATTAGGATAACCTAGGTTCTATCTCCAATATAAAATTCTATCTTCTGACACCTTCGATATGTCTATGCCTTATAATAGTCATTTGAAGGTTGAGTTGGGCCTTAACTCTAAAGCAAATATCCTTGTGACAGTTCAGCATGTCATCAACCAGAGGCGGAATTAGGATTTTTTATTGAGGGGGGCCAAAACCTATAAAACATGGATAGGGGGGCCAAAAGCTAGGAAACATGAGTAAAGGGGATAAAATACAAGTAGAACTTAAATAGATTTAAAAGGAATTTTGAAAGCATGGGGGGATGGCTCCCCTCCTCCACCCCCTGTCTCCGCCCTTGTCGTCAACCTTCACGTTGAGTGGGCTTCATTGAGGTGGATAGGGTAATGAGTTCAAGGGGTCCCAGAGGATTGTATCCATGACAATCTGGCATGGGCTCAAATGAGTGCTACAATGGTAATTCCTATTGTAGTATAGCTCAATGAGGGGAAGGGTGGTATCCCAAGATTAAGGCAACTTGCACAACTCTTATCACAATAGGTTATTAACTTCCCTATTCATGACCTTTGTCTAGCCATTGGTCTGGAGGTGGTAAGAAATGATAAACTTGAACTTGGTGTTTAACCTGGTCCATAAATATCACCTAAAGTGTCCAATAAACGTCATATTATGTTCTAAGACAATAGATTCAAGATGCTTGTACACCTTATAACTTCTCTAATCACAAGTTGGTCTGCATGCGATATATCGTTGGTCTTTCAAAAGAGTATGAAGTGTGTCATTTTAGAGAATAAATCAACCATGACCAAAATACTATCAACACCACAAGGTGTATGGGGATTCCGATGATGAAGTCCATACTATTATCTAACCGGGGGCAATGAAACATGGGGAGCAACTGATAAAGGCTTGCATTGGAGGACCTACCTTTAGAAGTTTGGTAGATCCTACACTGCTTGACAAATTTGTCTACATTGTGCTTTAGGTTGGGCCAAAAGTATTGTTCTATGATGATGCACCCAAAGTGCTTCATTATGGATCTCTTGTAAAATCAGTAATTGCTAGAAGCAATTGGGAACACATAATTGTCCTTGGATAAGGTAATCATCATGCAAGTCATAACCAGTATGTTCCCTATTGTTGGTAGAGCAAAAAATGGAAGAAAAACCCGTATTGTCAATGTACATCCCTCTAAAATAGTTAAATCCAAACACCTTTAGTTGAGACATTGTGATGAACGATGCTCTCCTACTCAATGCATAAAAAATAGATAGTCCACTTGGCATGTCTTGCATTGAGGGGTGAATGAGATTAGGTGCTTGAAGGCTTCATGGTCAAAGTAGATGATAAACTCTGTAGAGATCAGGCAATGGTGCTTGAGCACTCAAACAATCACATAAAACTTGATATTTTAAGTATTGTAGTTAAGTTATGATCCATTAAGCTTCTCATTGAAGTATGTGATCGGTCACTTAGCTAAGTCAACATTGTTCCGATCCCAAGCATTGACGCATCGCAATCAAGCTCAAACAAGACATAGAAAGATGGAAAATGCAAGCACAAGGGCACTTGAAAGGTTTTCTTTGATGAGGGAGAGGGTGGTTTGTACACATCCATTCTAGTGAAATTACTCCTTACTCTTTATGCAATCAAAGATGGGTACCATGTGATAAAGTCCTTGATAAATCATGGTAGAAGGAAGCAAGGGCATGGAAGCTCCTAACCTTGTGCAAGCATTTTAGCGTCACCCATTCTTCGATCATAGCGACTCTTGTTTCATCAGCCTAAATGCCACCATTAGATAACAATATCAACTTGGATTGCATGAAACAACATTTCTTTATGGTATGTTTGGTTGCTGAGAAACACATGGGAAGGAAAGCATCTTTGGGGAATATTCCCTTTTTCATGCATTTGTTTCAAAGGAAGCCCTGGGGAATATTCCCTTTCTCAGACCCCATTGAGAAAGGCAAATCGTGAGAAAATATTGTCGAGAGGGACCTACCAGAATTTGTCTCCTTCCAACCGGCCAACGGTAACATCTTCGGCACCATCTTCGGCGTTTTCGTCGTCAGGTAAGTTTTGATCTGGCATTCTCTTGTCGTCTCAGTTCATTTCTATACCATTTTTTCTTGTTTCATTGGATGGGTTCCCCTCCAAATCTCATCTCTAGTTCCATCTATGCTTAGCCGTCCAAATCTGGCTTTTGGCATTTGAGTTCACCAGTTCCTTTCTCATTGCCAGTTCATTTGCCGGAGCTCCAAATCTGGCTTCTGGCATTTGTTTGTTCCAAATCTAGACATCAACATGAATATGAACTCAAATCTGGCATTTGTTCATTCACCGGACATTAACACGAACTCAAATCTGATGTTCAAACCATTTTTTTTGTTCTATTGATCTCAGATCTACTGTTTTTTTTTTGTTGATATTTTTTATTGTTTTGCTTTAGGTTGTCTCAAACTTTTTTTTTTTTGTTCTATTGGTCTCAGGTCTATTGTTTTTTTGTTGATTTTTTTTTTTTTTTTGTTTCAGGTCGTCTCAAACCATTTTTTTTTTTTGTTCTATTGATCTCAAATCTACTGTTTTTTATTGATATTTTTTATTTTTTTGCTTCAGGTCATCTCAAACAACAAAACATTGTATTTTGGCTTGAGGTAACACATTCTCTCTTTCATTTTTCTATGTATTGTTGATCAATGGATGGCTATTTTAAGAGTTATTATTTTTATAAATTTAGGAAAACAATATATAATGTATCATGAAGGATTTGGTTGTGCTAGTTTTTCATATATTTTAAGAGTTATTATTTTTATAAATTTTGGAAAACAATATATAATGGATCATGAAGGATTCGGTTGTGCTAGTTTTTCATATATTTTAAGGGTTATTATTTTTATAGACTTATCTGTTTATATTAAAAAAAAAGCATATCTGTTTTTTTTTTTAAGAATGAAGTTTCCGTTGTGCTAGTTTTTCAAATATTAAAAAAAAATCCAAAGCATTGGCAATTATTCAATAATCCAACCATTAATCAAATGTTATATTTGGATTTTTACCACTGTCTTGATTCATCTCAAACTTTTCCTTATTTGGTTTTTCAGAATTTTCTATTGGTCATGAGCACCTTGTTGCTTCTATGGTTTCTAATTCAAACGACCCCTGATTAGTTCCAGGTAAAAACAGCTCTGCTAACACATGTTTTTAATATATCCATGTCAGCTTGCCACGTGGCAAGAATCAAACAATATTATGCTAAAACCAAACATCCTGCAAAATTTTCACATCGACCAAACAATAGAAAGCAAATTATATGGGATAATAGGTCTCGGCAAACAAACATAGGCACCCTAATTGAGAAAATAAAATTTTCCTTTCTCATCTCATCCCTTCTCGGAAACCAAATGGACCATTAGGTTGGCATAAAACATTTCTCTACTCTGTTCATGAAAGAGTTCACATAAATGTTGTGTGTGTTAATCATTACTCTAACCATATATCAATATACTAAAAACTTGCCTTCTAGACAACCGAGTCATTTACTCACATGAATGTGAAGGGTTCATTGGAGAGATCAAAAGGCATAACAAACCATTCATACAAGCTTCCATTGGTCCTGAAAGCGGCATTCCATTCATCTCCTAGTCTGATGCAGATATGATGGTAGCCACTCTCAAGTCAACTTGAGAGAAGATCACTACTTGGCTTAATTACTCTAGCATCCCCACCAAGCGAGGAATCAGGAAATGGTACTTCATTGTGATTTTATTGATGGTATGGTTGTCTACACACATTTTCCACAAGTCATCCTTCTTGGGAACAAGCAATGTTGGTACAACACAAGGACTAAGGGTGGGTTGAATGTAAGCCCTGAGATGTGGAACTTGGAATTGTTTATCATGCTCCTTGAAGCTCAACCCTATAGTGGTGTCAGTTCGCAAAAGGTGTGCCAAGGATGAGGTTGATATGATTTTGGATATCACATGGTGGAGGGATCCCTTCCAGTAGGCAGTAGCTCAGTAGGGAACAAATGAGTGTACTCTACGATGAGGGGCTGGTAATGCGATAGAACGGGCACTTGATCACCAGTGGAGTTTGCAATTAGAGCCACCATGGCACCCTTTTAAAACTCCTTATGCAAAAGTAATGTCATTATGATGTTAGAGGTCTTCACCCCTTTGGTGAAATGGTGGGTATTGGTCCATCCATCATGGACAACATTGTGATCATATATACTATCACGGTCTTCCCAACAACAAGTGACAAGCATCCATCTATATCACAACACACCATACTTGGTTAATATAAGACTTAACCATGATGATCTATATCAGGCAATGCATGCTTGGACACTTTCACTTCAGTGTATTTTCTCAACCACTAGATAGAGTATGGGTGCAAATGCACTCGGTTGATAATCACATCTTTTCAACTGCTTCTTCAAACACAACATTCTCGCAACGACCACTGTCAAAAACTACAGTGTAGACCTTCAATCACAAGTAAACTTTGTGAGATATATGAATCAAGAAAAAAATAAATAGAGCATGTGACATCTTTAAGGTAATAAGTTGAACTCTTATATTATTATAAATAATTTTTCCCACTATCTTCTCTCTCATATTAATTAGAAAACTATATTCCACATTTTTCTCCTAAAATCCCATATCCCTTCCACTCCCTTTTCAAGAAACCTTCTCCATCATGTCTCTTAAAAATAATTAGATTACACTTCTCAAGTATAGCACACATTGTTAGCTTCTCCTGATATAACGAAAAATAATTTTTGGTAATTTGGAAATTATTTTTTGTAGGTTTTGTAATTATTTTTGTAAATTAGGTAATTCATTTTGGTAACATGGGTAAATTCATAACATTTATAAAAAAATAACAAAAATCCATTTCAGTAAATTCATTTTGCTTAATTTTGGTAAATTAATAATTTAGCAAAGATTACTAAATAAGTTTTTGTAATTATCAAACAATAATTGTATTGATTTAATAAATGTGGTTAATTCATTTGTAAATAATTAATTTATGTAAATTACTTTTGGTAAATTTCATAATGAACTTTGATAAATTAATTTTGTTAAACTTTGTTATATTCCCAAAAATTAATTTCACTAAATTAAAATTAATTTTGATTTTTTTGGTAATTAAAGATTAAGTTAAATAATTATTTTTCTAATTTAAGAATTAATAGTTTTGGAAATTTTGAGAAAATATTAATTTATTAATTTTCGTAATTTTTCTAATTTTTATGAATTATTAATTGATGAAAGTTAAGTAATTTAGCTAATTTTGGTAATTTTTCTGATTAATTTTCTTATATGGAAATTTAAATTTGTGATATTTTTTATTAATTTTGGTAATTTTGTATATTAGTTTTCCTAAAAATTTAACTTTTAGTAAATAAGTTTTGGTAATGTTGGTATTTTTTGGTAGTTTAATTATTGTAACTTTGGTTATTTGGAAAATTAATTATGGTAATTTAGGTCAATTATTTTTGGAAATTTTGTTAAATTTTTGTGTATTCCCAAAATTAATTTCCATAAATTAATTTTTATTTATTTTGGTAAATTAATAATTAACCAAAGACTATTATATATTTCTAATTTATGAATAAATAATGTTGGTAATTTTGGGAAATTATTAATTTATTAATTTTGGTGATTAATTTTTTTATATGGGAAATTAAATTTATGATTCATTTTGTTATATAAATTTTGGTAATTAGTTTTTTATATGGGAAATTAAATTTAAGATTCATTTTTTTATATAAATTTTGGTAATTTTGTATATTAATTTTCCTAAAAATTATAATTTTTGATAAATAAATTTTCGTAATGTTGCTAATTTTTGGTAATTTAATTTTTGTAGTTTTGGTTATCTGAGAAATTGATTTTGGTAATTTAGGTAAACCATTTTTTATAATTTTGGTAATTTAGATGAATCTAATAATTAATAAATGCAACAGAGGAAATCTGTTGCTCTTATTACAACTTATTTGTGATTCAAACAACTAGAAAAATCATTGTTCTCATACTTTTGATAAGAAAAATTTGGGTATAGAGAGTTCCATATGATTAAAACTTTTTTTTTGAAAAATTGATAAGAGACCTACCACATCATTCATTTTCATCTAAAAACATTAACATTGTCAAATTATTTATAGTATATCAATGAACTAAGGCTGCGTTTGAAAACGATGCAACTATGTATAGTGTAAAACAGTTCACATAAATTGTAAAGTTGGGATAGTTTTGCATTGATTACCTTCTTACCAAACAGACTTTTAGCTGTAATGGATGCAAACATGAGTTCCAATAAAACATATGCTATTTTTTATCAAAAACCTACTTGAATGCAAATTTACTTATTTTTTATTGTATGTATTTTTATATTTTGTTATCAATAAAACATATGTTATATCATTTGTTAATGCATAAATGTAATGTTGTCAAACACATGCAAAAGTGAACCAGAGTACAAATTTACCCTGAACTGAATTTATATTATATTTGCATCCTTTTCAAACACAGCCTAAAGATATGAAAATATCACGCACATTTGGAATGCCATATGGTTCCTTTTACTTCATTTTTTCTAGACAATGCTAAACTTGAATTGATCCATCCATTTTTTGAATCCAGCACATCCATAGTTAAATGACAGGCATTAATTAGACCAATTATGATATGCCACGTCATTTATCCTTGGTTCCTCATCTATAATTTGAACCAATTATGATACCCACTAGCTGACCTCCAGATATGTAGGCGCATGACCAAACCCATATAATTGCAGGCACTCATTATTATTATTATTATTATTATTATTATTATTATTATTATTATTATTATTATTATTATTATTATTATTATTATTATTATTATTATTATTAATGACAAGATAATAAGGATAACAGCAAGATATAAAAGTGTAAAGGAATTATTATTATTATTATTATTATTATTATTATTATTATTATTATTATTAATGACAAGATAATAAGGATAACAGCAAGATATAAAAGTGTAAAGGAGGGCAAGTGGCTGAGAGTCAAAGTTCAGAATTCAAAGAGCAATAGAACATAGCGAGTTACAAGGAAGAATTTGGAGAATGTCCAAAACCCTAGATGTCCAAGCAATGACGATGAACACCAGCAAGGAAAGTTCATTTATTTATAATAGAAGTAGTTGAAAGAATATACACTCCATGATGTGGGAAAACCCAAAGTCCAATTGAGCATTTGACAATATAATTAATTAATATTTTCGTACGTGCTTCATCGATTTTCTCAGTCCAAGACACCAAGTGGGTTGTCACCTGTTAGACTACCCAAGAACTCTATTGCCATCTTACTTTACTGAAAGAGAGTTCTGAATTCTGATCAGAGTTCCCTTTGGCATGTATTGACTAATCCCTTGATTGGATGGATTACATTGGGAGACAATCCATTGTGACTTGGGTTTTGATAAGGAATTATAATTCATGCATTTAGATTTATTAGTAATTGAGACCAATTATGCAACTCCCAGATTTGCTGACTTGGGGAGTTTGTTCATTCATAGAAGAAACAAAACTTCATGATCAGTTTCAGAGTTTACTTTATCCCCCAAAGACCCACTGAACGGCTTTATTCTGTCATGGCACAGCAGCTGGCATCAGAAACCAGCAGCAATGGATAAAGGCAATTAATAATGCATGCATGTTAAAGTCAATCTGGGCCAACCCTCTAGACATTAATTCTCTCTCTCCAATTTGAGTTGAGAAAACAAGTTTCCATGCAATTTATTCAACACTACAACTCCTAGGTAGTGGAAGATAAGCAAGTCTGTCAACAAACAAACAGGCAGAAGTATGCAGAGAGAGGCACTAGATTCTAATACTATAGCAATTCCTTGTAGACAATTGCTCCTCAACTACAAAAAAAACAACGTAGAGTACTACTTATTAACTTTTCTGTGTCTAGACATGCTATATAGCTCTAGGGGCCTTTAGTTTAGTTGAAGAGTGCCATAGAGAAGTATAAGAGGGATGAAGTAGGGGTGTCAATTGGGTTGGATTTGGTCCAATCCGATCCAGTCCAATGTGAATCCATTATAAATGGACCAGATCTAATCCATTCCAATCCAATGAATGCTTTAGAACAATTTGGACCGATCCAATTTAACGTCTGGACAGTTCAATCTGTCCATATTCATTTTGATTTAGATTGGTTTCAACCCAAATTCGGTCCATTGACACATATATTCTTCTCTTATATTAATGGACCAGATATTGAATTAATCCAACTCAATCAATATAAATTTATTGTGGATAGAGCAGGTTCAATCCAATCTAATAAATATTTTGGACCGGATTGATCCAATCCAATATATTTTATTGATCCATCCAAGTTGATTTTGAACTGTACGAGGTCTAATCCAAAACCGGTCCATTGACACCTTAGCTGGAAGACCCTCTCAACTCAAATTTCTTGGATTATATATTTTCCAACGTAACTAATTAGAAAGCTTCTTATACTTGACTAATCATAAGAGGGTGATGACTTGGGAACTAGGATGGATTTTCTTCAATTATCCTTAGACCATGAATTGGGAAGCTTCTAAGGTTGACAAATTTGATTGGTCCCAGGGGGAGTACTGTTGGGCAGACGGGGGAATTTAAAACTATTAGTAATTTTTGGTCCATCACCACCAATCTTACAATGTCAACGTACTCAACCCTTCTTTCCAACGCCACCATCTAGCTCATTTCATTTGCCACCTGCGCAATTCGCGTCTGATGAAATTCCTATTTCCTAACGTATTCGGCTGCATGTGTCGCTCTGGTCATGCCGAGATCATAAGTTCACAACCTCATCAAGTGGCACAATAAGTGAGTTACTGTTCGTTTCAATAATGGAATTTCAAAACCAATTGTTCCTCAAACCATTTTCCCAATTTCACCGCTTGGATCAGTTAAACTAATATAACTTGAACATCAAAGACCATAGTCATTGCTTGAACAGAACAAATTGATTTAGTAAGTTAAAACAATTTGATCTAGAAATCCCACATTGAATCAGGCCTGGATAGAAATTAGCATGGTTTTTAAAAACGAATCGGTGATCGAATTGGTCAGGGGTCTGGTTATCGGTTTAAACGGTCTGACCATTAACTCAAACGACTAACCCATTCTGACAAAAAAGATTAAAAAAATTAGAAAACGGTCAAAACTGTTCGAACAGTTCGAACAATTAACCGCCCGGTTCAACAGTTTGCTGACCAAAATCAATGATTTTAAAGAAAAAAATGGTTTTAGGGGAAAACAGAACCGATCAAATGACCAGTTCCTGATTTTTTCCGGTCCAACTGTCTGGTCCAGTCCGTTTTTAAAAACCATAAAAATTAGGAAAACATGCATTTTGCACTATAAATGTCGATCATGAATTTAATCCTCGTGTTGCATTTGATATAAGCTTAAATATATTTGATAGTTAGTTAATTTTAATTAGTGCTGCACCTTAGGTTGGACTGATCCACATCACTCAGAGACTAACTTCATCTTTAGATCACTAATTAGACTAAAGCCTTGGCGTCTGCAACTCGAGAATAGGCACCAATGACCAATTTAAATGTTTTCAATTAAGTTTTCACAAGTTTAGAATTTATACTTCTGTGGCAAATGTTGAGAATTGTCTTAAAAAATGGAGAGCTCAAGTTTACCAGTCCCACAGTTGGTTCTTCTTCTGATATGACATTGTATGTAAAGCCAAACCCGATCTCTCCTACCTTATGATGTGAACCATCTCGTAATTAAGGAATTTGCATCTCAACATCTCAGTGGTTGAGTTGGATTTGGAGTGGGTTTGCGGCTTGGACTTTCTGCACAAGCTTGTGTCCTATCAAAAACAGAAATCCAGCCAGGCTAAAATTTTACTTTCGTTTCCATTTCTTAGCCAAGCATCAGAGCTTGAATGGAGTAGACCAGATGCAATTAATGACCCATTCTGAGTCTTTCTTTTTCTTTTTGTATTAGGATCATAGTCATATTTGGATCAAATAATTCAAAGTGGCTTATTTGACTCATTTAAAGGGAAATACTATAGAATATTGGATCATACATGGTTCAAACTGTTAGATCCCTTCGCCTTACCCAAAAGGGGTAAACCCAAGAGGGGTAAATTGAGTATATCTTAAAAACTTTTCAAAAATCAGATCAAAGCCTTCTTTGAAAAATGAAATTAAATTATAATTGAACAAGAAGACTCAACAAATAAACAATTAAATATAAATAACTACAGTAAGTAAATATATATCACAATATATTGCAACCAAGGTTTAAAGTATCGATACTGATATCGGTCCTTTTTTTTAACTTTTACTAAATTTTTTTCGATTTTGGGTGTCCTAAGGGTGAATTCTCTAATGTTTAAGTCAGTAAGTAGGTAATGAGTCACCAAGCCAAGCAGAGGAGAATGGTCGACAAAGAAAGCAAGAAAGCAGGGAGACAAAGAGAGTTAGGATGCTCACAAAAAAAAAAAAAAATCAAACTGAACTGATCGCCTTGGAAGTCACCAAGCTCACAAAAAATACAGTTACCTAAACCAATCAATTTGGTATTTCTGAAAAATGTGATTCACCCCTAGGACCATATCCTAAGGACTCTGATGTCTTTTGACTATTTGCATATGGAACCCTCAACCTCATCGCCTTGGAAGTGACGAATCTGCCCTCATCTCTAGATTTGGCAGCAACGATATGTTTAACAAGATTATAGCTCATAGAAATTTGAATTAGGTACACTATTAGTACAAAACACAAAGGATCAACACAACCTACTTTTAATTCACAGTCATCCATTTAGATATGAAGTGAAGTATGAACCCCTAACCCAGTCAGATCCAATGTAATATAACAGACAATAGTGATGGGTTGCAAATCTATATCCCAATTCAAACGCCTTGTTCCACATGCACTTAAAGAAAAAAACAAAAAAGAAGATACAACTCACTACAAGAAATAAGCTTTTTAACGACTAGAAAAACCATCGTTGAAAGTTCAAATTTGGTCGTTAAAAAGAATTTAACGACAAGAATATATGTCGTCACTACCCGTCGCTAAAGGTTTTGCCGTTAAAAGTCTTGGTGACGAATTTAAAATTTTGGTCGCTAAAATTTCTTAATGACGAAGGTGCAACTTGTCGTTAAAAGATCTACAATATCGACGAAAAAAAAATCGTCGCTATTAATTCAAAACCATTAACAATAATTCATGTTTTTATCACTATTAATTCAAAACCATTAATAATAACTCACGTTGTCGTTAATACGATTGTTACCAATGGTTTTAAAACAAAAACCTGCATGGAAAACATGTTCTTGATTGTATCATGTTCTTGTCGCTATTAATTCAAAACCATTAACAACAACTCATGTCGTCGCTAATACCAATGGTTTTAAAACAAAAACCTGCATGGAAAGCATGTTCTTGGTTGTATATGTGGATTTTATTTCTAAAACTGAAACAAAAAAAAAAAATATGCTCTTAAATTTCTGGTTTGAATTACATTTTTATGTTTAAACTATATAATATATTTGATGATCATCTTTCACAAATCATACAATATTTGTATTCCATCATTTTTTTTTGTTTGTTTTCAAAACCATCATTTTGATGGTTTCAATACTTGAAACAATATATACCAATTTATATATATATATATATATATGATTTTCCAAATTCAAAAACAAAGTAAAACAATATGGAAGGGTGGCAGGTCATTATTTGTCAAGTATATGTCATTTATTTTGAATTCTCAAACCATTAAAGAGTTGTTGGTTGATTGTATGCAATTAAGGCTGTGTTTGGTTCCAGTGCAATTTAATTTGTATTAATATAAATCCATAGGAGTGCAAATGAAAAAAGTGTAAATTCTCGTATAATTTTGTTTTGGGTTTTACTTTATTCTGCTTCATGTTCTAATTTATTTTACTTCATTTGCACTGCAATCAAATAAAATAAACTAAAACTTGAAATAAAAATAGGTTAGAATTTACACTCAAATCATTTGCACTGGCATAGTTTTACATCAGTGCAAATTTATTTGCATTGCAAACAAACACAGCCTAAGTTATATGTTTTTTCGAAGTAGTTTTCAAATAAACACCGTCATTGCCAATTAATCTTTTCAATAATTTATAAACAGTGGCAGGAAAGGGATGTTTTCATCATCAATTTTATCTCTTGTTCCGTTTCCTTAGCCACTATTGATGCTAACCTTAACTTGGTTGGTTATCATTCTTCATCAAAAGTTTTATTGTATTGTGAGAATAAATCTGCCTGTAAGCTCAACAGTAAACCCAATTCATTGAATGAGGGCAACTATATCATTCACTCCAAAGCACTTGTTTTGTCTCTTTTCTCTTATCGTTACAGAATCTGATCACACTGTAACTTAATAGCCCATCTTCTCTCAACCCTTTGTAGCATCTCCTTCCTATTGTCCAGAAAAGAGGTTTTCTGCCTATATATATTCTGCTCTTTAACCCAAAATCAGAAATCTTTTTGACACTCCATACAAAAAAGTTAACTCTAACAGGCCATAAACTCTTGTTTTCCTAGGAACAGGACATCTGTGCCACTCCACCAAAAATCAACCCCAGTAAACAAGTGTGTTACTAATAAACCCTGGCAAATATGACTATCTGATTGGCAACCTTGCTCTGACTACAGAATAAGCAGAATCAATGGTTACTATTTAACCAATCAGGGTAGAAAAAGAAAAAAAAAAAAAAAAAGAATGAGGAGAAAAACAAAGATAAAAGGTGGGATCCATGGAATTGCCCCATACCCACCTGTAGGTCCAAACATGTGTAACAGGACTATAATATGATAGCGACGTCTATAGTCATCTGGACAAGTGCTTTAAGGCCCGTTCGTTTTTTGGTAAGTTACTTACTTGGTTAAATGTAAATTATCGGCAAGTTTTTTTTAGGAAATACTTACCCAGTCAAGTGTATTTATCTATGGTCATTTATTTCCTAAGTAAAAAAGGAAATGGCCATTTTAACCATAAAAAATCATTATTAAAAGGGACATTTTTATCTTATTCAAGTGTTTGAAAACTTTTTCCCAAATGGGAAAACTATTTACCCACCTAAGAGATGGGTATCACTTACCCAGAAAAATAAATTTTCCCTGATCCCCACATTAATCTAAAAATAAACATAAGATTCTTAGTCAATAAAAATCGAAATCTCATTCACCAATTTTCTCCCTCTCAAAATCCAAAAACCGAACGCCCCCTAAATTTCCTTCAAAATGTATTAATATCTTTTAACTAACGTTTTGTGCAATTGAATTACTGTCCCAATCATGGGATTCCAAAACCAAATTCTTCTCTTAACCATTTTTTTCTCAATTGACAATCATTTTTAATTTGGACACATGCTCTTGGGGAAAGAAATCATTGAATACTTGACCGGTTATATAATATAATATCCTCCTTGGACCACAGAGACCATAATCTTAATGTCAACAGCAAAAACTTGTTTAATAATTCAGTCAATTCAAGCCAACTTGATCGAGACATAACAGGTTTTGAATGACGCTCAGGTTAGAAATTAGTATCAATATGGCAATTTTTGCGTATCAGCAGCGAAGAGTTTTGATTTGAACCATAGAATGATGAAAATACTTGTTTCATATTTTTTTATTTTTAACAAGTTGACAGTGGATACTGGATGGACGGCACCTAGCCATGGCCACCTATTAATGATTAAAACTTTTAAAAAATCTAAACTCTTAATAAAGCACGTATCGGTGAGCCTGAAAGGCAATATATGTCGTATGATAAACATCAATAAGCTGCAATATTTTGAACTCCCAGCTATGATTTCAAGATTAGATTGAAAAGACAGAATAGATGTATTACAGTTTTAGTGAAAATAGTAGTAACAATGGTTTAGTCTTGTAGAATCAAGATTTGTTATTAGAAGACACCCAAAGTAACCACTAGATTAATCATCTACAATAAGGGGAGAAATTAAAAAATGTTGATCATAGAATTTATATTAAGGTGGTTAAAGTGAATATATAGGTGCATCTGATGTGCATATTACCAAAGGGAACAAAAAGGAAACTTTTGTATGACAGTCATAGAACCAAATTGTGTATAGATAGAGAAATGTTAGATAATCAGAAGACATGAGCATTAGCTGAGGTGAATGAGTAGCAAGAGTAGAAAAAAGACAAACTAGTAATGGAGATATTAGAGACAAATTAGGGCCCGTTTGGTTCTCAGGAATAAGGGTTTGGAATTGCAATCAGATTTAGTTTGGCGGAATCAAAATCCTATTTCTATTTCTGGTGGAATAGCATTTCTTCATTTGAGGAAATAGTCATTCTCTTCCCCTCTTTTGAGAATAAAATCTCATTCTATATAATTCCAATTTCTATTTCGATTCCTATAAAGTCAAATTCAAATTTCAATTTCAAAGGATTTTAATTCCAGTTCTCAATTCCAATCTGTAAATCAAAACAGACCCTTGAGAGTAACTCTAACCGATGACTGTATGGCACAAACTGAAATGATTTCTCATATGTGCATAGACAGAAGTGACAAAACAATCAATGACTGCAGCAATGAGAAAGACAGGCTTGGTGGTAAGTAATAGGCTCTAAAAGAGAAAAGAAAATACCAAAGAAAGTGTATGCTGGATTAGCGATAAATGATCTTAGCATTTACAATCTGTCAGAAAACATGGCTATTATTAGTAAAGCAATTCTTGGTGTAAATAGTCGCTTAGCCGCTTAGGAATGTCAGCGGCTCGGGTTCGGCACATGTTTAAAATCAACCCAAACCCGATCCAACTAAGTAAAGGGAGAATATTGAACTCAAACTGATATCCATGATCCATGTATAGTGCACCTATCCTTAATTGAACTTATATAAATAAATATTTTAATGCGACAATGTCAATAGGTCAGGTTTAACGTGGTTTCACCTCAACCTGAATCTAACCCAAACTCAATTAAGGCTGCTCTGACCCAAACCCAACTAAGGTCAGGTCAATGCAGGTTTATCACTTAACCCTACCACTAAGTTGGATTATGAAAAATGATGTGAAAGCTTGCAGTCTGGTGGAAAACATGGCTCTTGATAAAGCACAATAACGGGCATAATTTGTGTAATCAACCCCTAACATCTAGGATTAACACTGGGTTTGAAAGTATTTGCCTTGAGTCCCAGTCAGATTAGAAGTGAAAAAATCAAATATGGACAATATTGATGCAGATCAAGTTTACCTGTTTGAAAACCCTATTAATGGATTGACATTATAACCCAGTTAATGCAATGAAATAGATTTCGGTGATACGCCAGATTCCCTCATAGGGGCCGTTGTATAGCGCAATACGACACTAATAACCCCACTTCTCCAAAATCGGTGGTAATAAGACATGAATTCACATCTCTGCTGAAATAAACCAGTTAACATATCAATTGAAGCACCTCTCAGTTGGTCAATGAAGAGGATTTCTTAGGGCCATCGAATATCAAGTGAGCAAGCCGTAGCCCATTCAATTGTCGAACCTTCTTCCCATCGTCACCCTTCCGCCATTTGCACAATTTGAGTTGAAAATCTTTTCAAAGTTTTTAGGCTGGAACTCATCAGGAAGTTGCTGATGGACCCCACTACCATCTTTAGAAATCAATACAAAACTATTGCTAGCTAGAGTTGAAATGAAGATGTCAAATTTAATACTATTTTATTGATTGACTTTTACCAAGAATTTCAGCTTCATCTACACAATACGTCACAGTCTTTTTGTATGCATTGTTGATTGTCCTATCAAAACCATCCAAAACCATCAACTTTTCGTGCTTGAATTATTATTATTACAATCGTGGACTTTCAAAACCCGATTCTCCTCAAACTATATTTATAGACTACATGGCCCCATCGTCTGAGGAAGGAAGCTAGTCATTGAGTGGACATCCAAATCCCCACAAACCTCGAATACCTTAAACGTCATTTGAACAGCACAAACTGATTCAATTACTCAGTCAATTCAAGCCAACTTGATGGAGACAAACTACAGAATCAGTCTCGGGTTAAATCAACATCACATTTCGCACCATAGCTGTTTTTCATGAATTTCCTGTAAACGGGTGGGGTTCTGATTCGATCAGATTTGAATTCAATCCTCTAATGTTTGAATTACAATCCGAATCAAATCTTTATTCATTGGAGTTTGATCAATATTGAGTCAGATTCAGATATTATGTACCTTTAATAAATTAAACTAAGGAAAATGTCCAAAATATTATATTTTCTTGAAAAAATGAAATAGATAGTTAGTTTTAGATATTATCAACTATTAATAGATATATTAACAATAACTTTCATTGAAATTAAATTTATGAGACAATAACGAAAATACAATATATATATATATATATATATAATTTTATCTAGACATATTTTGAATTCAGATTCAATCATGATTATTTAATTGGATTGGGTGGAATTAGAACCCATTCTCATTCTTAGGGGCATTTGTTTTTCGGATTTTGAGAGGGGGCAAAGTTGGTCAATGGGATTTTGGTTCTCGTTGACCAAGAATCCAATGTTTTTTTTTTTTTTTCAGATTCATGTGGTGACAAGGGAAAGTTTATTTTCCTATGCATTGCTTGCCCGGGTAAATGATACCCTTCTCCTAGGTGGGTAAATAACTTTACCACCTAGGGGGAAAGCTGCCAACACATGAATGACACAAAAATGACCCTTTTAATAATGGATTTTTATGGCTAAAATGGTCAATTGCCTTATTCACATGAGAAATAAAAGAACATGGGTAAATGCACTTACTCAGGTAAGTATTTTCCAGGAAAAACTTACCTAGGTAATTGCATTTACCCGGGTAAGTAACTTACCAAAAAGTAAACAGGGCCTTAGTGGAATTGCATTCCCCCTTTCCTTCCCTTAGAAATAAAATCCCGTTCCAACTTATTTCAAATCTTATTCCGATTAGTGTATAAACCAAAGTGAGTAAGGGGTGTCAATCGGACCAGTCCAATGTGAAGTCCATTATAAATGGACCAGGTCCAATCCAATCCAATGAATGTTTTGGACTAATTTGGACCGGTCCAGTTCAATGTGAGCACTGTCCAATCTGTTCAAATTCATTTTGATTTAGATTGGTTTCAACACAAACCTTGTCCATTAACACATATTCTTATCTTTGTACCAATAGACCAGATATTGACTTAATCCAACCCAATCCAATATAAATTTATTACGGACGGACCAGTTCTAATTCAATCTAATAAACATTTTGGAGCAGATTAATCCAGTCCAATATGTCTTATTGGTCCGTCTAATCCATCCAAAATGATTTTGGACTGGATGGGGTCCAATCCAAAACCGGTCCATTGACACCCTTAAAAGTCACTATAGGAATAGATCATTCCCATTCTAATTTCAAAATATTTTCATTCCGATTCCAACTGTAAACCAAATAGACCTTAAATGGTTTTTCATCTCTTTACCTTTTTATCTTTATTTGGACATGTACATAGGGGTGTCAATCGACCGATTTTGGTGTGGATCCAATCCGATCCAAACCTTAAGAAATCGGATTTGGACAGTCCATTATAATTATTGAATTGGGTCAATCCAAAATAAATTGGTCCATATTCTTATTGGTTTGAATTGGACCTAAACTAAAATTCCAATAACTCGATCATGAGGCCAAACCCTTTTCCAATTTGAAACCAATCAAAACTGAAGCTGACATAAAATCACTATTATGAAAGTACTTTTACAAAAGCATTTTTTTCCAAAACACTTTTACAAAAGCACTTTTATAAAAGTAATTTCATAAAAAGTACTTTTTTGAAAGCACTTTTACAAAAAAACACTTCTGTAAAAATACTTTTATGAAAGCACTTTTACAAAAGTACTTTTATTAAAAGCAATTTTACAAAAGTAGTTCTATAAAAGCACTTTTACAAAAGTACTTTTGTGGAATCACTTTTATGAAATCACTTTTACAAACTTTTATGGAAGTACTTTTATAAAAGTACTATAACGAAAGCACTTTTGTAGAAGTACTTTTATAAAAGTACTTTTACGAAAGCACTTTTGCAGAAGTACTTTTATAAAAACACTTTTGTGAAAACACTTTTGTAAAAGCACTTATATGAAAACACTTTTACGAAAGCATTTTTATGAAAGTACTTTTAGAAAGCACTTTTGTAAAAACACTTTTACAAAAGTACTTTTATAAAAATACTTTTATGAAAGCACTTTTACAAAAGCACTTTTACGAAAGTACTTTTATGGAAGTATTTTTGTAAGTCTATAGAAATACTTTTCTAAAAGAGCTTTTATAAAAGCACTTTTGTGAAGTACTTTCAACAAAATGCTTTTGTGAAAGCAATTTTATGAAAATATTTTTATCAAAATGCTAAAATTACTTTTATATAATTTTTTATATTTTAATTCATTTTGGATTGGATCCATCTTGGATTTGGACTGGACTGGCCAATCCATTTGCAAGTAGACTCACATTCGACTGAATCGGGTTGGACCAAATCCAGTCCAATGCCCTTATACTAATAGTTGAGTTGGTGTCATGGTACCCCTCCAGGAGGTATGAAATCAAATGAATAGTCAGACTTTCGGTGAAATTGCCAGTGGACTTCACATGCACCTTGCTGTTCTCCACCCGTGATTCCTCTGCACATGAATAGCCGTTCAAATGCGGCACTAGGTCATTGGGCCTTAAAACCTCCATCCAAAACTGAGCTCAGATTTTCCCGTGGGCCTTGTGGCCCAAGGATCAAGGTCTTTGGCACCCCTAACTCGACTTCCATTTGGCCATAATCAAATCACCAACGAACGTACAAGTTTTTCAGGTTTTAATATAAGAGAGCAACCAAAAGGGAGAAACTGTAAATAATAGCCTTTTGAAATAGATAGTGTTGCAGGGGCTTAACGATTTATCCTGTGCCTTAGGGCCCATTTGGGAGGGCTGAGCTGAAATTCAGCTCTAAGCTACTCTGACTGCTTTTGAAATGTTATAACCTATATTATTAAAAAATTACGAATGAAAGTGTGGAATTTTTTTTGACTAAAATACTTATAATTGTTTATTAATTTAGTACATCTCTAATTATGAGGGTAATAATGTAATTTAAATTATTACTTCTCACCTCTTTCAGTTCTCTCTCATTAAGTCTTATATTTAAGGTATTAATTCTCATTCTCTCTTATAAAATCATATATTTAAGTTATTCTTTCACTAATAAATATGCTACAAATTAAATTTTATGTTTAATAAGTTTAACAATATAAAACTCATATATTTTAAAATTTACTAAAAAACAAAACATTCTTTGTCTAAGTGATGACAAAGCAATTCAATCATTCATATCAAATTAATCAACCCATGAAGTCATAGTTAGATAATAAAATTTTTTAAATAGAAATAAATATAGAAAATTATAAAGATGTAGAAAAATTAGACACATTTATGATTTTTTTATTAAATGAAATATATAATCTAAAACTAACCAAAAATGAAATTATTTTCCTACTTGGCAAAGATCAATAGTTCAACTTGCAAGGTCAAATGTGTCAACCTTTAATGTCATAATTAAATAATAAAAATTAATAAAATATAAAAACATAAAAAATGAACAAAAATACATAAATTTTATAAAAAATCATTTGGACACATATATAATATCATTTATTTATCATATTAAACAAAAAGAAGCATACATAACAAAATTATTTTTATACACAGAAATAAAAAAATATATAGAAAAAATTGAACACATCTATAATTCTATATTTACATTACTATTAAAAATATGAATAAAATCGTGGAACTTTTATTTTGACTAAAATAATTTAACCGTATTTAATTGTGAAGTTTAAAACGTATTTTGAACTACTACTTTTCACCTCATTCAATTCCCTCTCTTTAGGTTTTACATTTTTTTTTTTATAAATGAACAAAAAATATATATACTAAGAAAATAAAATGTTACAAAAAAAGAGTCAAGCACAGGTAGGCCTGTCAATGATACCCAAAACTCTACAGCCCAATATGAGGTGTTTAAGTAATTGGATTTGGGTTTTGCAATTTGCACCCGATTAATAATGAAAAACAAAAATATAAAATACATGAATTTCATAGAAAATTTTGGATGCTGATGATGCACGATCCAGTGCTCCCTGCTAGCAGATAGCTTAGTTGTTGGGTTGGTGAGTCGCCTAGTCGAGCTACAAAAAAAAAAAAAAAAAAAAAAAACAAGTCAGACTGTCTGGGTTGCCTGGCCCGACGTGGGCACTTCAATGCTTAAGTCAACGAGTTGGTAATTGTTTGCAAGAAAGCAAGAGAGTTAGAGTGCTTAGAGAGTTAAGTCATGTGTACCTTGTGAGGCTGGAGGTGAGCCCTTATATTGGCGAGATACTGTGAGCCTCACGAAATGCGTCCAGGATCCCCAGCACGTCTGGTTCGGAGGTGGTTTCATGCCAAGAGGTGGACATCGTGTAACCAGGTAATGTTTATCCAATCTCGCCTAAAGTAAGTGGGTTGATAACTGGCTCTTTCAACATGACGTCGTGCATCCGAGGGAATTCAGAGGCGATATAGCCTAATAAAGGAGGAGGTCACTTGACACGTCAAGCAGGTCACTAACAAAAGTCAGGTCAGATCGATGGAAGCAGGTCACCTCTTATGCCAACTTGAGGTCTTGCCTGGTTGTTCACAGTTTAGTCTACCAGAGTGGTGTCGAGGTCGTTAAGGCAGTCGTGAAGTGTCTAAAGTGCTCCTGGGGTAGACCTGTTCATGGGCCAGGTGGCCCGCCGACCCGGCCCCTCCTGGTCCCCGGACGGGTTTGAACAGGTATATAGGCCTGCGGGCTTAACCTCGAGCCAAAAAGCCCGACCCGCAATAAATTTGAGTCGGGCTCGGGATTTGGCAAAATAGCCTGGCCCGACCTATAAATAAACCTAAAAACCCTAGTTGAATACCCCTCTTTTTTTCACCTCTTTCCCTTCTTTTTCCAACCGAATTCTTCTTCTCCACATCCTCTTTCCCTTCTTTCTATATATTTTTTTAATATAAATAAATTTTGAATTTATATATTTTTTTAATGTAAACAAATTATGATTTATATTGATTATTGAATAGGGAAATTTTCTAATTTTTTTATTAGGTCGGGCTTTGGCTCGGGCTCGGGCTCGGGCTCGGGCTTCGGGCTTTTCATTAGGGCCGAGCTCGGGCCCAAGTTGTAGGCCCGTTGGTCAGGTCGGGCTCGGGCTCTGGCCTAACATATTTCTATTATTGAAGAGTAAAAACCCGACCCGGCCCATGAACAGGTCTATCCCCGGGTATGTTTACGTGATGTGTTGTGTAATTTATGCACAGTTGATTCAAGCAAGTGTACCTTAGTGAAATGTGCGTATAATGATGAGAAAAGTGTCAATCTCACAGAGACTAAATCACAGAACTAAATCAATTTTAAACTAATCTAAGTTGAACTCATGAATCAATTGAAGGAAAAAACTAAAAAGAATTGATGAAAATCCAATAACTTAATAAAAACTGAATTGACGGTATGAATGCAACTTGGGTTTAGATTTCATTAAATCAAGGTTATACAATTATCTATTTAATCCAACTCCTCCTTTAAAATTGCACAATTAAGCTCCAAATCATTTTATAAGACAATTTCATCATAATTAGTGCAATACCATTGCTAATTCCAAAAACATTATTACCCAAAATCATCAAGTTAGAGAGGTATGAAAATATGTACAAATATAGGCTTATCATGATGGTGAGGTGTCACTCCACTATTCTACAATGGCACATATCGTGATATAATTGGATGACCAAATCACCCATCATCAATTGCCCCCACTCCCGAGTCCGGCGTGATCAATCCAATAAGGGAGTAGTCTTATTCCGAAGTGATTTGGTCTGAGTCCAATCCTCGATCGTGGTTTGACTAACGGTCGAGGATTGGGTTGGTTCGATTTGTCCGTCCTAAGCACAAGGTAGCATATCGGGGATGCACAAATGCCATGCAACCATTAGGTCACACGGATGTCAAAAATGTGCTAAACTAATTTTGCCTCGAAATACGAACCATCACATCCTTGCAAACCGTTGGATCCACCGATCTCAAAACGTCCATAGTTTGGTTCAATTATCTATAAATAGGACCCTCAGGAGTCCATTTCACTCGTCCCTAACCTTGGAGTTTTGGTGCATAGTAAGGTCACGATGCTCGGCGTTGTTGAAGTCATCAGTGTAGTCGGCAAGCTTGGTCTTTTCATTCTAGGTGAGCCATCTCCCCCTTGATTCATTCTTTGCTTTTATCATGTTGGGTGTCAAGTCTGGGGAAGAGAGGGGTCCATCCTGCCAGGTTAAGAAGGGGTCCTCGGCCCAAGAACAATAAGGTTCCAATAAGGGAGCCTCATCCTCCCATCGTCAACCCAGAAATAAATCCGAGTTCAGTCCCACTGAACTGGCTACCAAGGATGTTTATGAGCTTGTAGACCGGTATAGGATTCCAAACCAGTTTAGATATTCCCTTCACCTTGGGCAATTCCCGTGGGAGCATGAGGATGACGAGGTCTCTATCTTAGAGGAGGCCTTGAAAGTGGGTCTTTGATTCCCCATTTACCCCCTTATTCACGAGGTGCTAAACTACTACAATATTAGTCGAGATTAGCTTGATCCAGACAGGGCTGAGTCCTCCGGGTAGGTCGTTATTTAAAGCTCTAGCATATTTCTTTCTCTCTTTTGTCTTGACTTATCTTTGAACTTCTCATAGAAAACATGTCGGACGTACCAATTTCTGAGCTATTCTAGACTATGAGGTGAAAGAAGAGGAAGGTAACTCCCCAGGAAGCTCCTCAGGTAGTAACTTCTGAGCCCGCTGGACAAAGTGCAACTGAAGTCATGCTAGTAGTTGACCTCATCAAGGAGGAACTCGAGGCCGTCCAGACTTCAGAAGAGCCCCTTCTACAGCTCGGGGCCGAGGCGACTGATAAGCCTGTATTTGTATATATTTTCATACCTCTAACTTGATGATTTTGGGTAATAATGTTTTTGAATTAGAATGGTATTGCACTAATTATGATGAAATTGTCTTGCAAGATGATTCGAAGTTTAATTGTGCAATTTTAAGGAGGAATTCAATTTAATTGATCAAGATAATTATAGAGGAAGGACCATGCAACAATGATACTCTATGATGTAGCCATGAAGGAGAGAATCCATTGAAATCGGATTTGATATGTATGCACAAAAATTGGGAAATTTCCTATTTTGATATATTCCCGTATTTTGGGCATAACTTCTTGCCTACAACTCGGATTGAAGTGATTCAAACTGATAATTAAATCTAAGAGATAGGGTTACAAATATTGTGTTTATCACTCAACCAAATTCTTCCACTAACCAAGTAAAATTCGAGCTACAATTTTCGGGTCTGGCAATAGGCAGGAAGAATAGGAATTCAACTGAGATAAAGACTAAGAGACCTAATTTGTGTTCAATTAGGAGCCTGCATAGAAAGTAAATTGAGGGGATGCTGCACTATAAAAAGGACCATAGATCCAAGGCAAAGGGCCACATCCTTAGAGAGAATTCAGCAGAGAGAAAAAGAGGAAGTAGTCTCAACACATCAGAAGAAGAGAGGAAGCAGTTTCAGCACGCTAGAGAAGGAGAGGAACACACCGAATCCAAGAGGGAGGAAGGCTTAGTTGCTGCACTTGTCTTCGACCTCCAAAGGCTAAAATTTTCTTGTTATTCTATTCATTATTTGATGTGTTTTTGCTGTGATTCCCATTTTATTTTTCTTAGGATGTTGAATTTAATGATTTCTAGCTAAATTCTCTTAGCTAGGGTTTAGATAGATTTTGATCTTAAGATTATATAGTTATTTGTTTAATTCAATTCAAGACATTTATTATTTGCATGAGGAATTTTTATTGTTATGCTTAATGTTTTAAAAGAATTGGCCAATCTTTTAATGATTTGATGATTCATGCATGACTAATCAAAAGATTGTTATGAATTAGATCCCTAGGCAATAAAAATCGCATGATAGACTATGATATCGAAAGATGATTAGATCATGTGTGGGAATCAAGGAAGCTTAGTGAGTCAAATCCCCTTCTATGATTAGAGGTTTCCAAAGAAATAAATGTTTATTTTTTCTTTTTGACAACCACTTATAAATTTGATGATAGAATTGGATTAATAAAGGATTAATATGACTTGCGAAAGCTTATTTCCTCCATCACATGCAATAACTTTAATATACCTTAGGGTAATTTTGGTCTTGAGTTTGATTAAATAGATAATTTTATAACCTTGATTTAATGAAATCTAAACCCTAGTTGCATTAAACATTGATTTAGCCTCTGTGGGATCGACACCTTTCTCATCATTATACGCACATTTGACTAAGGTACACTTTCCTGAATTAACTGTGCATAAATCACACAATAGCGACCACTACTTTGGACGTCGGGGCCACTTCAGAAGCGCACCATCATGGACTTTCAGCAGCCTTGTTAAAGAGCAAGGAGACCATCTTTCTAGAGGAGGTTACAGAGCTCAATGAGTCACGTCCTAACAAACTAGGCGGGAAGCTTATGCGTTGCCTCCTTGTGATATGTACATGACCTCTTCTTTAATACTTAGCCAAGTTTTAGCTTACTGTTGATACACTATTTTTTTAGGTGAACAACATGGCCCATGCACTACTAGGTCATATCGAGAGGGGAGCTGCTAGAACCCAAGTTCTTGAGGAGGAGTTGAAGCAGTACCGGTCTCGCCTGGAATGAGCTAGCTGTTAGATGGTGTATGCCCTTAGCTCCAATCAGATTGATGTACAGACATTTATTGTAAATGAGTGAAAATACATAATTGATTCATTTATATATGGCGTGTTTCTATGTAATACCCTTAAGTTGGACATTTATGAGACTCGTGCTAGCTTAGAATCTTCATAGCCATTGGATAGACCTAGGGAGGTTTATCCTACCAAGGCTGACACTGATGTGTTGCTAAGTCGGTTGGGGTGGCTTGTCTCGGTTGCCAATGTGAGGCCTGAAACACATGTAGTGTGGGTTTGATTGAAACTCTGAACCAACATTTTCTAGTTATAACTTGGACCTTGGAGACAGATGGGCAAAACGGAAAAGTTACAACTAACCCATAAACTCAAATATGGTACCGCACTAGGCGTTGAATTGAGTTGTCTTTGATATGCCAATCAGTGAGATCCTTAGAAGGGTCAAAACCTGGGTATATTGGGGTAGTCTGAGAATTCACCTGAGTGGGCGATCATAGTGATAGAATTAACCCCTTTGTCGGACAAAGTGAATGATCGGAGAATGCACTATCTCTTATGGAAACCTAAACTACTGGTAGTTGATTTCAAACTTGTTGAGATTTGTTTTGCAAAATATATTTATATACAGATATACATATATATTATGGTTTCACAAAATGTTTGCAAAAATATTTTAATTCTCGGGATCCATGTGAGCAAAGAGTGCAACATTGTACCTTGCAGCTGAAGGAGATGTCCTCTTGTCGAGTAGTGTTTGATCATTAAGGGTTGAGAGGTTAAGTGTAAGACCACTTAGGGCTTTTACCTGATGGACTAATCTCACTTAAGTCCATAGTACTTGGGCCTTCATAAGGTGGTTGGACCCAGGAACCATTTAAGTGTAAATGTTGGGCTTGCTAAGAGCCCATACTAATGGGCTCAGGGGTTCACTGTCTTTAGGAGTGAATTTAACCAGGCCCTATAACAAAGGCTAGGCTTAACCCATATGGCATTTGTGGAGATCAATGTTAGGATCCCACATCATACAAAGAGAGCCAAGCTAGCCAGAAATTAAAAGGAAGTGAGGTTGAAAGATTAACGGGCCTAAAGCCCAATTTGAATTGGGTTTAATGAGATTAATTAAAAGGGGCAAACTTGAGTTTAAATATGCTTCTAGATCAGTAAGAGGATAAGATATGTCTTATCCACTTAGGAGTTCAGATCCAAATAAAGATTTGGATCAAAGAACCCTCTCCTGATATGATTAGGAAGTTAATCCAAAAAGGATTATAAATAGAGGGAAAAATCCTTCTGTTAAACACTTTTTGCAAATTCCAGATCTTCTCTCTGCTCTTTCCGCCCTACTTTGTTCAATCTCCAATTCTTGGAAGTGATCAAGATTGGATCTTGATATTGTTTCTTACTAGAAAAAACAATCTTGAAGTTGTACTCACATCCATGCATGATTCTTGTTGAAGAATTGGGGTTCTTACTGAAGAATTTCTTTGTTGATTCTGCCTCACCCTAAGTTGTGTCATCTTCAGTGGAGGACAGATTTGGTGAACTCTTTGGGCATGAACACCTACATTGGGAACTACTTTTGATTTCGTATCAAGTATATCCCTCCCTTAATCTTGCTACAGATTTGGTCCGGTTTGTTTTAAGAACGAACCTTGAAAAATACAGTTTTTCTAAATCAGGGGATAGGATTCCCGGAAGGGAGAGAAATTTTTAAATTTTCGCCAGCCACCCTGCATGGTTCGGCCATCCATATGATGAATATCCCTTCCCTTCACTAGCCGTCTCATCCATGACGTAAAGGCTGAGATTGTCAAAGAGCGAACTCATAGTGCTAACCTAGCGAGCACCATTGAGAAGTTAACCGATGAGCTAAAAGCCAAAGGCCGCGAGTTACAAGAAAAGGAGAACGAGATTTCCAAGCTTCAAGGGAAACTTCTTGACGATGCTCATGCTTTTGAGGTCCGATTTGTTGAGGACTTCAAGATTTCACTCGACTTTCTGAAGGAGAGAGAGGAGTTCAAGACAAGTGCCTTCCACCAGGGCTTCAAGCTGTGTCGGATGCTAGTGGCCTGGGTGTGCCCCAACTTCGACCTACCAAGCTGAACAACCCGGCATTCACCGACGAGATGATGACCCAAGTTGATCAGGAGCTTGACTTCGAGGATGAAGACAAGGTCGGCGACGGCATTGAGGGTAGCGTAAATGGCAAAGCTGGTACTGGCAGCAATGGAACCAATGATGTGGGCATCAAGGATCCCATGGACATTTGAACTTCTTGCCTCTTTTCTTGGACCCCCCTATATATATGTTATATGCCAAGCCTCTAATCTCTACAATCTCTCAAAAAGATCAGCTTCTTTTTCCTCTCTTTTTTTAACCTATGTATGATGTACTTTTACATTACTCAATGAAATTGACTTTTTGCATATATTGTGCCCCTCTTTCTTGTTTTCTATTTTCAATCACTAGAAAATAGGCTAAGTGTCTATGCCTAGATCTTAAAGCAACTAGGCTTACGATTTTGGCTAAGTCAAAACATTGTCAATGTATCGAACTGTTGACATCTTTTAGGTCGGCATGGGGGCCTTAGAGCTGAAAATTGTTTGGTTTCCCCTTGTTCGCTTGACCAGGTCATTGTAGTGGGTGCTCTATACTTTTGTTCTCGTGGACGCAACTCAAAACTTTCAAACTCCTCATAAGTAGTATCTCCCCAAGTTATCAACATTCCTTAATTGAGGTACCTACCTCCCCTCCAATGTTTCTAGCTCGTGCATGCCTTCGTTGATCACCTTGAGCACTCTATAGGGGCCTTCCTAGTTCATATCGAGCTTTCCCAAACTTGGCTTAGGTACCATAACCTTCCTGAGTACCTGGTTGCCAACTCAAAATTGGTTTCTCTTAACCCAGGCGTTGTAGTACCAAGCTACCTATTGTTGGTATGTTGCAGTTCAAATGTAGGCTAAGTCATGGACCTCCTCCACTAAGTGGAGGTCAGTTCACAACTCGTCATCGTTAGCCTCCTTGTCGTACGTCTCAAACCACAAGGTCGACACTTAGATCTTGGTTGGGATGACAGCCTCCGTCCCATACGTCACATTGAAGGAGTCTACTGACCTAGAGAACACTTGGCAACTCATCCACCCATAAACCCTTAGATCGGAAAAGCCGAGATTTTAGTCTATGAAGGATTGCTCGATTCGTCACTTCATCCTGACTATTTTCTTGGAGGTGGGACACTGAGGTGAAGTTCTACTGGATTCCCATCTCGGCAAACTAGTTCTGGAACTTGATGTCTTCGAACTACTTCTCGTTGTCCAATATCAATACCTTAGGGAGTCTGAATTTGTAGACGATGTTCCTCCAAAAGAAACTCTGGTCATTGCAAGTTGTGATGGACACCAACTATTTGGCTTCCACCCACTTGGTAATATAGTCCACCGCGACCACTAAGAACCTCCTCTGCGCAGTCACAGGTGGGAAGGGACTGAAGATATCTATCCCCCATTATGCGAATGGCCACAAGCAAGTGGGACGGTGTCGCTAACACTTATCACACTTCCAAACTAACTCCACTATGTCATCCTTCATTGTAGGCCATTAGTAGCCTTGTCTTAGAGCTTTCTAGGCCAGTGCCCTACCCCCCAAGTGTCCTCCGTAAAGACTTTCATGGATCTCGCATAGCACTTGGCTCACTTCAGTTAATCACAAATAGCACAGGTAGGGGAGCATGAATAACCTGCGATACAGTTGCTCGCCTATGGTTACATAGTGAACTGATTGTCCCTCCACCCTCCGAGCTACATTGTGTTCTGCTGGTAGGTCTCGTGGCACAGATAGTCAATGAGCGGGTCGGTCCAACTCGATTCTGTAACCAAAGTAGGAGAGACCTCTTTTGCCACCCTTTCTATGCTAGACCATGGCAGGTCTTCAATGTAGACCTTTCTCTTCTTGATATCCGTTGCACTAGCTAACTTCGTGAGCACGTCAGACTCGATGTTCTTAGACCTCAAAACTTGTTGGATGTACCAAGAGTGTAAATCAGGTAGGACCTCTCTAACCTTGGCTAGGTAAGCCAACATGGCAGGCTCCCGAGCCTTATATTGATCATTCACTTGGTTTACCACTAATTAAGAACCGTTCTGAGGTCTGATCTCAGAACTTGCTATCCACCTCATGAATTAAAACCGAGCTAACTACCTCGTCATTCGCTGAGAGGTAGAGTTTTAGCTCGTTTCCAAGTTCTGGCTTGGTCAACAAGGGCAGTGAACTTAGATACCCTTTTAGCTCGTCAAATGCGAGCTATCACTCTTCGGTCTATTCAAAGGCTTGGTTCTTTTTTATGGCTTTGAAGAACAAAGGCAACGCCCAGCCAATTTAGACATAAACCAATTCAAAGTGGCTCGGCTATCTAGCCTATTAGCCTTTGGACCGCTTTAATCAACCAAGGAGTCTCATATCTAGGACGGATTAGATTTTCTCTAGGTTGGCCTTGATGCCATATCTCTTCACTATGTACTCGAGAAACGTGCCCAACGTGACCCCAAAGATACACTTGTTCAGGTTGAGTTTCATGTTATATTTTCTTAAAATATCAAAAGCACTATTTAGATCTGATATCAAAGAATTTGAAAATTGGGTTTTCACAACCATGTCATCAACATATGCTTCTGTTTTATTTCCATTAAATTAGAAAACACTGTTTATAAGGTGATGGTAGGTTGCTTCAGCATTTTTTAAACTAAAGGGCATAACTTTATGATAGTACAAGCCCATTTCAATTACAAAGGCAGTTTTCTCCTGGTCAGCTAGATCTATCTAGACTTGGTTGTAGCCAGAGTAAGCATCAATGAATCTCAGCAGCTCGAACCCCAAGGTTGCATCTACCAGACGGCCTATCCTAGGGAGTGGAAAGTTATCCTTTGGATAGGCTCTATTGAGGTCAATGTAGTTGACGCACATGCGCCACTTGCCATTGGCCTTCTTCATGAGCACGAGGTTTGCAATCCAACTCAGGTATTAGACCTCTCCAACAAAATCATCTACCTCCATCGTTCCTGGGTGAGGTTCATTTTCCTCTATCGGACTAGTCTGATTAAAGGGTCAACATTTAGCCTATGAGTTATGACAAAGGGGTCTATGTTGGCCATTTCCATTGTTGACCAAGAAAAAACATCTAAATTATTAATTAAAAAACTTACTAGTTCAGAACACAAAGGTTCCATTAGACTGAATCTGATCTACACTGTCTTCACAGGGTTGGTATCAGAGACCGGTACTAGGATGGTGTCCTCCATGGGGCGAGCTCTCTCATCGCTATTCTTTGGTGGCGACTCCAAGTCGACGTCGGTAGCCTGCTTTCCTTTGCCTTTGAGAACGGATATATAGCACTTTCGCGACTCAAGTTGATCTCTTCGCACCACTCCTACTCCATAGTCCATTGGGAATTTCATCAAAAATTTCATCAATAGATGATAAGTTGACACCATGGCTCTGAGGACGTATAGGATTGGTCGGCCTAAGATGGGGTCGTAGGGCGAAGGAGTGGCGACCACTAGGAAGTTGCGGTCAAAGTGCACTTAGTTTGGTGAAGAGCGCTGATGAGAATAAAATTTATCATATTTTTATCCCCAAATATTCAGTCTTTTATACTGAATTAGTACTTATTTGGACTCATATTTCTTGATTGATGGTTTAGGGCATGAAAGAAGGCATCAGGAGAAAAAGCAAGGCAAGTCGGATGATTTTTCATAGTTTCGGCACCATTCAGTAATCTGGGCCTAACTCTCATACCCGAGATCCGATTGGGCTGATTCAAGACTCACTGGAAAGGTAAGAGAGAATGGTACAACTTTCATGTTTTGGGATTTTGCAGATTCAGCCTGCATCGAAGTCAAATCCGGCCTGAAGTTGGGGAAAATTTGTAGGAAGGCCCAACTTGCAGCTGAAACCCAACTTGTAGAAAAGCCTTGCAGCAGCCCAATTCGCAAAGGAAGCCTAATACGTGAAGGATGAGAGATCCATCCATGGATGCCCAAAGATTGTGGAATAAGGCACAAATTTCAAAAATTTTTTCTCTCCCTTCAACTGGGAATCGCATTCCCAATTTAGAAAATCATATTTTCAATGATCATTCTTGAACCATAAACTGAACCAGATCTGAACCAAAAGGAGTAGGAGAGGATTGTACCTGATTCGGAGAAATAGTATCTCCCAACGAAGGTGTTCGCCCGAGAAAGGATCCAAAGACTGCTCCCACTGAAGATGGCGCAGTGCAGGATGGAGCAGAATTAGCAGTGTTCTTCTCCAAGAACTCTGTCCTTCACAAGAATCAGTAGGATGGTACGCGAGCACAGCTTCCTTTCAATCCTTTCTCAAAGAACTGATGTCAAGATCCAATCTTGACTTCTCCCACACGGCTTCTTTGGCAGCCTCACTTGCGGCAATGTACTCGGCCTCGGTCGTTGACTCTGCAGTGGACCCCTATTTGTTGCTTTTCCAACAAACAGCACACGATCCTATCGTGAAAACATATCCAAATGTAGACTTTCTATCATCTGGGTCCGACTGAAAATTGGCATTTGTATACCCTTGGATCTGTAGTGAGTTACCGTCGAATACTAGATAAAACTCTTTGGTCCTTCGAAGGTACTTAATTATGTTTTTCACAGTAGACCAATGCTCCTGCCCTGGGTTGGCCTGAAATTTGCTTACTACACGCACTGCCTGAGCTATGTCAGGACGAGTGCACAGCATGGCATACATGATGCTTCCTACGGCAGAGGCATAGGGAATGTCTTTCATGCCCTCAATCTCCTCAGAAGTCTTGGGAGACATCTTCTTGGAGAGAGTGACTCCGTGCCTAAAAGGAACATTTCCTTTCTTGGAGTTTTCCATGCTGTATCTCTTGACTATTTTGTCAATGCAAGCAAATTGGGATAATCCTATTATCCGCTTCGATCTATCTCTATAGAGTCGAAGACCCACTATAAAGGAACCTTCTCCAAGATCTTTCATGGAGAATTGCTATGAAAGCCATACTTTCGCCGTAATTAACATTCCTACATCATTCCCATGAGTAGAATGTCATCTACATACAGAACCAAGAAGGTAACCTTATCTCCACTGTACTTCCTGTAGACACAGGGTTCATCCGGGTTCTGCTCGAAGTCAAACAATTTGACAGCATAGTCAAAACGGATGTTCCAATTCTAGAAGTTTGCTTAAGTCCATAAATGAATCTATTAAGTTTACATACCATGTTTTCTTGACCCGCAGCAATGAAGCCTTGCAGCTACTGCATATAGATATCTTCAATATGATCTCCATTCAGGAATGTAGTTTTGACATCCATCTGCCAAATATCATAATCATGGTATGCTGCTACAGCTAACAGGATCCTAATGGATTTAAGCATGGCCACTGGCGAAAAGGTCTCCTCATAATCGATGCCCTCTTTCTGAGTATACCCTTTCGCCACCAGACGAGCTTTGAAGGTCTCAACCCTACCATCGGGGCCCTTCTTCCTCTTGTAAATCCATTTGCAACTGATTGCTTTTACCCCGGAGGGTGGATCTACTAGAGTCCAGACTCCATTGGTCTCCATTGATTCCATCTCTGCTCTCATGACCTCCACCCACTTCTGGGAATCTATGTCCAACATAGCTTCCGCGTAAGTCATGGGATCCTCCTCACTAGTCAGGTTTCCACCAGGTAACTATCCTGATCATAACCATAATGGACTGGTGGCCTGGATACCCGAGTGGATCTTCTAGGTTGGTCACTACCTGGAACTTGTGGGACATCTCCCACTGCTCCCGAGCTCTCCTCATCAAGAACAATTTCCTGACGATGGGTGTCCAGGATGTAATCGGTCTCCAAGAATTATGCATTTCGACTATAGAACACTTTCTGCTCACTTGGGTCATAGAATAGGTAACCTACAGAGCCTTTTGGGTAGCCTACAAATAGGCAACGGTTGGTCCTAGATTCCAACTTGTCTATGCTCATTCTTTTAACGTGTCTTGGACAACCCCAAATCTTCAAGTGTTTGACACTTGGTTTCTTTCAGGTCCAAAGTTCATATGGAGTATTCGGAACCGATTTGGTTGGAACCCGATTCAGCACGTAAATTGCAGTCTCTAATGCGTAACCCCAAAATGATGTGGGTAACTCTGAGTGTATGAGAAGCGACCGGACCATATCCAATAAGGTCCTATTCCTCCTCTCTGAAACACCGTTAAGTTGTAGTGTAGCAGGATTAGCTAATTGCGATACTATCCCATTGTCCTTTAAGTAGTCTCTGAATTCGTCAGAGAATACTCGCCACCTCGATCTGATCGAAGGGCTAATTGTGATGCTATTAGGAGTGACCATCTCTTAATTGATTAGGTTTATGTGAATGAATCGAGAGAGGAATTCATATAGCAGACCAAATAATTCATTGTGTGAATTGAATGGTATATAGGGGTATATACACATGATTCATCTGAATGTAATAGTTTTACTTTGAACTTAATGCATTTCTATCTTGAGAACTCTAGTCGAGAGATCGAGGGGTTACCTGATCGAGGGTTACTTTGAACTTAATGCATTTCAGTCAACCGTTGCATACTTCAGTATTGGTACTCTTGCTCTTGTTTTCTTTTTCTATTTTTCAGTAGCTTTTATTCTTAATCTGAAATTCGATTGTCCAAATAATTAGGGAAGGTTATAGTTCTAATACTTATTTTGTTAAATCCTCATGGGAACGATATTTTTATACTAATTTATAACTAGTGCACTTGCTAGGGTCATAATCATAGCTATCAAGCCCGCTGTCACTGGTACTCTTATGCGGCCTAGAGGTCGCACCACTTTTCCGCAGAAGGTGACCGGGGAAACATCGGTCGGTTGCAAGTCCTTCCTCTCCATCTCCATCCGCTCAAATGCCTCCAAGAAGATGATGTTTGTCGAGCTTCCAGAATCTGCTTTACCTCGATGTCGTTTATCACCAATTTGACCACAAAGGTATCATAATGCAGATACTGGATCCCGCAAGCATCATCCTCAATGAAGTAAATTACTTTCCTCCATATCAGGGCGCTTAGGCAGTTCTCGTCCTCATGTATGAGTTCTCAGATTAAGTTTTTTCCCGTTGAGGTGACTTGCATCCTGCCACAATGGACCCACCCGTGATCATGTTGATCACACCACGGATGGACCGCTCTACAAGTGATGGGTCTCTGGGAGGCTAGTCCCTGTTCTGATCCCTTCTTGACTGTGATGCTTCTCTAGGCCGGTCTGTAAGTCGATGGCAGTCTCCATGCTTGATAAACTACTTCAGGTAACCTCGACGGATCAACTCTTCAATCTCATCCTTGAGATTACGACAGTTCTCTATATCATGGCCGATGTCCCAATGGAAGTGGTAGTACTTATTCGAGTTCCTATTGGCAAGGGTCCTTTCATCCTAGGTGGCCATCTGACGTACTCGGGCGTCTTTATTTGCATCAAGATTTCTCCCCTCTTCGCATTTAGAGCAATGTAGTTGCGATTATGGATGGGAGGGGTGTGAGATCGTCGACTTGAGGACCTGCTTCTTCTTTGTGGCGACATGCTATGCCGACTATGTAAGGACCTACTTCGTCTTAGCAATTTGATCTTCCGTCGTTTTCTTGCTTGCTTCTGAACTCAGCTTCCGGTCTCTTTCGCTTGTCGCTCAGCTCTAACCAAGACCCAAGCGCTTCTTTGGCCTCTGTGAACTTAGCGGTCTAGTTAGGGAACTCCTCCATATAGGCCGGAGTGTTCAACTCAACCTCCCAATGCAAGTTCGGATGTTGGACGCCGATGACTGTCGTGGGGACTTGTACAGCTGAGTCGAGGTTTGGGATCTAAAGTCGCTCCAAGTTGAACCGCTTGATGTAGTCCGAAGCTCTCTCGATCGGGTTGCTGGACAACATTCAGTAAATAGGGTCATCGACTTCGGGAACTGCTTGCTTTGTCGCAAAGTGTATGGTAAATGGTCGATGAACTGAATCTAACTCTTAAATGGACACATGGCAACCCGAGTACCACATCCAAGTTGTGCCCCTAAAGGTGGTCGAGAAGCCATGCAAAGGCTCACACCGTTGGCCTTGTTTAGCTTTATCAAGGCCTAGAAGCTATCAAGGTGGTCAACCGGTCAATTATGTCATAAGACTCCAGGCTAGGGCCTTGAAATCCTTAGGCCATGGGGCCATGAGGATTTCCACAGCTTAGTTGCGAGGTTCGGGTCATTGGCTACGCAAACAAGGTGTCGATCTGGCACCTTCCTCTTTTCTTCCTCTTTCTTCCACCTCCTCGTTGTCATTCGAAGCAAGGCGGCTCCTTTCTGTGTTGTGGCGTGCACATCTTGGTGTGCCTTCTTTGAGACCCTTCAGTGAACTGGTAGCCTCGGACATCACATCTCAGGTTGATTCCACAACGGGAACCTGGTTTTGTTGTCTGACAGCGAGGTGGTGTCGTCAGGGTTTGTTAGTTCTAGTTGGAGTTCTACCCTGCGACCTGATGTTGGTGTTGTGCTGCTACATTGCATCCTGGTAATGCGGCAAAACCACCTTCCACATTCTCATCTCTAGGTTAATCCCGTAGACGAACTACACCAGCTCGTTGAATTGATGACCATCAAGTCCAACAGGAACCACAGGGTTCAATCATGGAAGAGGCACATCTACAGTGGGTAGGGGGTGGTTAGGGTTGTGCATGACAAGGACGCCTAGTAAGGTCAGGACACAGTGAACTGTCCCGATAGTAACAGAGAGACATCGTATGCATACTAGTCAGGACACAGTGAATATCCGAGTCCAATTCATATCCAATGATATTGAAATAATATCCGAATTCGAATCCGATTAAATATTCGAATTATTTGATTCAATTCAATATAATTATTTTAGATAATTAATAATATATAAAATAAATTTTTATTGATATAAAATTATATAAATATTAAATTATCTTTATATAACTTAATTATTATAATATATAAATGTATAAAATATTTTATATATTATATATAAGAAATTTTAAATAATCGTCGAATTCGGAATATTTATGAAATTGAATAATCGATATAATTCGAAACGATTAACTATTCGATATGAATAGGATACCCGAATTCAATCGATTATATTGAATATCAAATTTGAAATCAGATTTTTGAATACCGTTACACCCCTAGTTAGAAAGGGGGTGTGAGAATATGGCTTGTGTGTAGCGTTCCACAGACGCGCCAATTGATGATGCGTGATTTGGTGCTCCCTGCTGGCAAACAGCTCAGTGCCAAGATGGTAAGTTGCCTGGTTGAGCTACAAAAAAAACAGATCAGAGTGTCTGTAATTGCTTGACCTTGAGGTGCACTTTGATGCTTAAGTCAGCAAGCTGGTAATGTTTACAAAAGCAAGAGAGCTAGAGTGCTTAGAGAGCTAAATCATGCATACCTTGTGAGGTTGGAGGTGAGGCCCTTATATAGGCGAGATACGTGAGCCTCCAAAACGCGCCCGATCCCCAAACCCATCTGGTTTGGAGGTGGTTTCACGCTTGGAGGTGGACTCTACGTTAGCGGGTAACATTTATCCAATCCCGCCCGAAGCAAAATGGGGTGATAACCAGCTCTTCTGACGTAATGTCATGATCCTGAGGAAGTCGGAAGCAATATCCTACTAAAGGGGAAGTCTTGATACGTTACACGTCGCTAAGAATCAAATCAGATCGGTAGAACAAGTTGCCTCTTACACCAACATGAGCCTTGCTTGCACATCAGCCCTTCCAAACTGGAAAGAATCATATTTAGGCCTCTGATTCACTTATTCCAGCATTCGCCTTATATAACCATAGTGCTAACAAGCCTATTAATGGCTAGCGTTAAGGAATTGGGATCTGCTCCTCACAGCCACATCTCATAGTCTATTGGAAACATCATAAATACATGTACATGCACAGGAAATGTTCTAGATGTGTGGTTAGACATGCTGTGAAGTCGTGTGAAAAGCACTCTGTGAGGAGTAGATCCAAACAGCTTTATCAGCCTCAGTTTTTTATGGTTTTCACTTTTCACCAGGTTAACAGGTTAGCCACCAGATCAAACCCCAAGCCAGTTTGCCAGGTTAAAAAGCCGTCCAGTTTTGAAACACTGGTTTTTCGTAGGGCTGTTCATAAGAATGCCCAACCCAACCAAAACCACCAAACCTGGATCGACCCAATCCGAGTCGACCGGTTTTTATCAGTACCGGTCGGTTTCGGGTTGGGCAAATATATAAACTGATATATCGTCGGTTTCGATTTTCTTGTGTGAAAACCGAAACCAACCCGACCCGAACCGAACTAGTCTTCTACTAGTTCGGTAGTTCCTACTTAACTATAACTAGTCCTTACTACTAGAACTAGAAGACCCATTAGGCAATTACAATTAGAATAGGCAATTTATCCTACTTTCTAACTTTCTATAATCTTTTACACCAAATAAGCAACCCATTAGGCAATTACAATTAGAATTCAATTAGGTGTCTGATGAGAGTAGAATTTATCATATTTTTATCCCCAATTATTCTATCTTTTATACTAAATTAGCATCTAATTGGACTCATATCTGTTGTATTTTGGACTAGGGTACGAAAAAGGCATCAAGAGCAAAGAAAAACAAATTGGATGATTTTTCACAATTTCGACATCGTTCATCTGGGTGTAACTCGCGTCTCTGATCTCTGAATGGGCTGATTCAAGATCCACTGGAAAGATAAGAGAAACAGCCACAACTTTCATGTTTTGGGATTTCGCAGATTCGGCATGCATCGAAGTCAAATCCGGGTCCGAAGTCGTGGAAAATTTGTAGAAAGGTCCAATCCGCAACTGAAGCCCAACTTGTAGAAAAGCCTGACAGCAGCCCAATTCGCAAAGGAGGTCTAATACGAATCTAAGAACAAAAAACTGAGAAGAGTCAGTCCAGATCTAAATTCTTGATATAATCTTATAAAGATAAAAGGATTGAGTTCATTTGATAAAGAGATAAGAGTAGGATTAGAATAGGACTTTCTATTCTTGTAAAATAAACTTCAAGAGGAAGTAGGAGACCACCCCCTCCCCTTAAGCTATATAAAGGTGGGGAAGGACCAGCTTTAGGCATCACACAATCTTTGGAGGGGATCACGAATTGCATTGAGCTATCAGTCAAGAGAGGAGAAGAGAAGTCAAGAAAGAGAGGAAAGGAGATCAAAAATTCAAGAAATCTCAAGAAGAAGGTGGCGACAAGAAGAGATCTCAGCACCATGGACGAATTCAAGAGTTCTTTATTTCCCTTTGTTTGCTTTAATTCTCTTATCATGAACTGATTTATTTCTTGCTAGGGCTTAGGAAAGCCTAAGTATGTTGAATACATTTTTATCTTTATGATTTATCCAAGATTGTAATTTTCATATAGTCTATGATTATTGTGCTTAATGCAATTAAGAGCTTGGCCATCTCTTAATTGATTTGAGTTATGTGAATAAATCGAGAGGAATTCACATAATTGATTGAATAATTCATTGTGTGAATTGAATGGTATATAGAGATATATATACATGATTCATCTGAATTTCATGGTCTTCTTAGACTTAATGCACTCCCATCTTGAGAGTTCTACTCGAGAGATTGAAGGGCTACCTGATGGGCATAGGTTTAGTATATCTCGAGAGAGAATATTAAATAAAATTGGAAAGACTTCAACTTATGAGAATGACAACTAATCTTGGTAAATCGAACCCATAAATATTTATTGCATTGGTTAGGTGGACCAAAAGCCCTAGCGATTCCATCCTTTGCATATTCGATTAGGGATCACCTTCGCTTTTATTTTCTTATGCTAATTTTTATTCTCAATAGTCCTTGCTCAATTCTGAATTTCAGTTGTCCAGATGATTAGGGAAGATTGTGGTTCTAATACTTATTTTGTTAAATCCCCGTGATAACAATATTTTATACTACTTGATAAATAGTGCACTTGCTAGGGTTATATATTTATAGCTATCAGTGTCCTTTTGTACAAGAGTAAAACTGAAACCAACCCAAACCGACCCAACCCGACTCAAACCGACCAAGTCGGTTTGGCCTATCAATGGGTCAGTTTCAGTTTTCCACCTCAAGTAACCCGACCAGAGGGAAAACCCCAATAAACCGACCCAACCCAACCCATGAACACCCCTAATTTTTGGTTGGCTTCAATAAATTTTCACATCTTAATGGTTGCATAAACGCATCTTCAGAGTTTCTTCTTTTACAAATCTCGGGCCCATTTGGATCCTCCCTATTAGTCTTGGACTTGGGTCATATCAGATCGAGGTTAAGTTGGGTTTGGGCCCAGATTTACAAATCTATTCATGGCAAAAATTTTAGAAACTAGAATCATTTCTACTCAAGTTTCAGCATCTGGCCATTAAATGGAGAAGGTCCAGGTCACGTATAATGCCTAGGAATACAAAATTTTCTATAACCACCATAGCCTGACAGCCAAGAGATACCGAAGACATTAATACTTGCTCACAAAAAAGAATGCATTAGAATGGGCAACTAGAACCAAGGTTCGAAATTTCAATATGTATCAGACCATATTGGCAGATACATATCAGGCCGTATTAGCCGTATCGTATGAGGGGCTTCCCAATATGCTCTTCCATGGGGTATTTTGGGATTTCAACCAGTTCAGGGGGTGAACAGGACCTTAAAACAACCCTTGGATTTGAAAAAAAAAAAAACTAAAAATAAAAAAAAAAAAGTATCAATACAGCTTGATACTGAGTATCGACATATCGATACTTTGACCCTTGACTAGAACCATTATCCAACTTAATTTTAGCACAATGAATCGCTAAGCAGAAAACACAAGATTTAGGCTCAATATTAAACTATGAAAGCATGTACATAGTCATTGGGAGTAGGATGAGATAACCGTCACTAAATAAAGCAGATGCTAGCAATGAACCCAAGAGACCAGCTATCATCAATACTTCTATCACGTGGAGTGGAGATATTGTGGTCGGGGTACCAGCTACTCTCCAAATCCAAAACCCAGATACAGAATAAACATATACATATCACCATTACCCTATCTGAGGGGCTTACATAGAGCAGCTGTACAGAGAAAGTTAACCAGTGTAATTGGCTAGAAACTTGACCCGATAGAACCATCTTCTCAACCCTTGCAGCATTTTCCCATTATCCTGTTTCAGCATTTGGACGTTGTGTACTTGCACCCGAATCAACAGTTCTCATATTCCATATAAAGAAACTAACTTCCACATGCCAAACACTCTTCTCTGTTCTCCAGAGAGCAAACCATTTGTGCCATGCTTGCACTAACATCATGCACTGGCTTCACCTTCTCTTCCTGTATTACCACAAGGAACTTGAGCTTGATTAAAAAACAGGAAAAAAATAAAATGGTAATGAAGATGAAGATACAAGTAAATAAGACCAACTATTATTACCTTGAAAATTGAGGTATCAACAGTGAACTTGATGGCATCTGCTGCAGCACGTGTTCGTAGGTAATACATCCCAGTTTTTAAACCCTTGGCATATCCAGGGAGCAGAGGAAGTTTAGTAAAGATATTAAAAAGTGAACAAAGAACAAAAACATAACTAAACATTACAAGTGCACCAGGATGTTTATTTGATCATCTTTGAGACCATCAAAGCTTTTGATTATAAACAGCATGAATCAAACCTAACAAAATAATAACCATCTAATTGATGGACCCTTGTGTCCCAACTATAAAGAAATTGCAGAAGATCAATTATCATAGTTTAACCAATCAGATAAAGAATATCTAAACCAAGATAAGAGATGAATTCACAATGTTGCTCTAACCCCAACTCCCTCCACCTCCAAAACATGTTCAACAGAAACATATGCTAGAGATGACAATTCATCACAAAAATGCATCAGATTTCCCTAAAATTCATCACAATTTAGAGAACTAAGCATTGTATAGAGGAAAATACCTTTGACCAAGCATAGAAATGCAAGGAAGTAAGCTTCCCAAAATTAGGTTGGTCCATATGGATATTTAGGCTCTGACTCTGATCTATGTAACACCCACGATCAACAGCCATGTCCACTAATGTCCTTTGCTTAATCTCCCAGACAGTCCTGGTGTTATATAACAAATTAGCAATATTCTATGTGTATGCAAATACAAAGGATATTTAGCAAACATATAAAACAAACAAGGAAATGGAACATCCATACTTGTAGATAGACTTGAGATCATCAGGAATCTCTGGGATTTTGAGAACAGAACCATTCTCATAAATTATCTTGTTCTTAAGAGCAGGAGACCAAAGGCCCATCTCAGTTAAGTCATGAAGGAGGTGCTTGTTCACCACAACAAATTCACCACTGAAACAAAAATTAAAAAACAAAATAATCAGATCTGCAAACCATAGATTGTTGCTCCAAGTCAAAGATTGAAGTATCAGCATTTGCCGAGAGTTTCAAAATGGTAATTTTAAGAGACAGACACTTGGGAAAAACTAGAATACAGTGGACGCCCACAAGTCTTATAAATATATCAATAACACAAATTCTACAGCTCAATTGGAGGTAAGGTAGACATAAAGTTGCACATACTGTAACAGCTCGTATGAAATAATACATTTCAATCAACATAGAAAAACAACCAATTGAAGTTACATTTGTATGCAAAATACAAATGAATCCACTATAAATTCTATAGTTACATAAATGTATACTCCATTTAAGATAATTTATATAAAAATTTTCAAATGAACCCACTATTATATAGTTATAGGCATAGTGCATCCAAAATTAGATAATAAATTATATACACAAATGGTCAACCTGCTACAAAATAAATGAACCCACTATTATATAGTTATAGGCATAGTGCATCCAAAATTAGATAATAAATTATATACACAAATGGTCAACCTGCTACAAAATAATATGCATGTAATGCATTACAAATTTGTAATTCATAATGGGGACTGGAAATCCACAAAGCAAGTTAATTTAATATGCAAGTTAGATTTCTTAGACATTCTTACTAGTATTAACATACAATTCAGTATTATATTTTAATTAAGTTGAAAACGCATAAGCTTAATAGAAAGCTTTAGATAATGCATTGACTAAATCAGTCCATATCAGTCAATGGGTGTACCATGGACCGTCTTGGGATTGGAAACATCAAGAAAAGGAATATGGCGTTGTTGGGAAAATGGTTGTGGAGGTTCACAGTGGAAAAGGAAAAATTGTGGACAAAGATTGTGGCTAGCATACAAGGGCTGGAAGACAATGGCTAGGATTCTGGAATTGTGGCAAGGGCTACAATTGCTTCTCTATGGAAATCCATCCATGATCTGCTTCCAATTTTCTCCCCTTGGATCAGGTACGGTGTTAACTCTGACAATCGAATAAAATTTTGGGAACATCTTTGGGTTGGGGTTTCACCTCTGAAAGACCAATTTCCTTCCTTGTATGCTCTATCAGATTTGAAAAATGAACTTATCTCTTCTTTTTTAGTTCCTTCAGACTCCACTTCTAGTTTTGGGTGGAACATCAACCTGCGAAGGGCAATTAGGGATACAGACTTGGGACAGCCTCTTACCTTTATTAGCCATCCTTAAGAATATCTTCCTTGATCCTAATAGGGAAGACACCAGAATTTGGATCCCTTCTACTTCAGGAACCTTCTCTTGTGCTTCATTTTTTGAAAACTTAACTCAGTTATCTATCCCTTCTGGTGTGTCCTTTCTGATTAAGGAAATTTGGAGCAAGCCCATTCCTCCTCGGGTTGGGTTTTTTTGTTGGGAAATTTTCCCGTAAATAATATATACAATTGATATACTTCAGAAAAAGATACTCAATTCTTGTTTACTTCCTAATAGATGCTCTCTCTTTAAAGATGATAGGGAATCCGGTTACCACCTTTGGGCTTCTTGTAAGGTTACTAAAACTATTTGGGAGTGGGTACTCTCTCGCTTTGGGTGTACTTGGAACCCTCCTGAGAGTGTCCAAGGTTTGTTCTCCCCTTCGTTTTTCAGATGGCCTAAGAAGGAGGGAAGATGATGTGGAGTATTAGGGCAGCCGTGCGTTGGTCACTATGAGAGGAAAGAAACTCTCGAATATTTTCAGAAAAGGAGAGATCCTTGGAAGAACTATTAGACCTAATACTTTTAAGGGTTGCCCACTGGCTAAAAACAATGGAACTGTTCTCAGACTCTCCAATAGTTGACCTGTTAAGAAACTGAAAAGAGTTAGCAACCTCTACTCTATGTAAGAGGACTCTTAGTCCCTTGTGGTCCCCTCCTCCCTCCGAATTTATAAAAGTGAATTTTGGTGGCAGTAGCATAAGGAATCCAGGGCCCTCTGGGATTGGGGGAGTTTTCAGGAATGAGGAAGGGATTGTTATTGCTCTGTTCTTAGGCCCTATTGGAGAAGGACTCTATTAAGGCTAAGATCCTTGCAACTTTGGAAGGGGTTCAAAGAGCAAGGGAACTAAATATTAGTCAACTGATTTTGGAAGGTGATTCAAAGGTGGTGATTAGCTGGTTGAAGAAAGAGGGCAATGGCTTGTGAAGTTACAATAATGAAAAGAAAAAGGATTGCTAATTCTTTTGCAAATGGGTTGGCCAAGCAAGGGGTGAATAGGGAGGCTATTTTTTGGGCTAATTTTTAACATTCTTACTAATGGGGAAATAAGACTCTTTATCTCCCCCTTTTTGTACCTAAAGCTTCATAAATCTTAATAAAGTTTCTGTTATTGATAAAAAAAAATGGGTGTACCATGGACCTCAGCCAAAAAAGGATACATATATCATACCATTATTTTGAACAATACTCCAAGTCTTAATTGAAAACACAAAGTTAACTAGAGAGAATTATTAACAAACCTCAGCACTCTGCGACTATAGATATTAGAGGTGTATGGCTCAAAGCACTCATTGTTGCCAAGAATCTGACTAGTTGAAGCTGTGGGCATGGGTGCTACAAGAAGGGAATTTCTCACTCCATTTTTGGATATCAATTCCCTTAGCGAAGACCAATCCCACCTACCAGATGGTGTTACACCCCACATATCCGGTTGAAGAATTCCCTGCACATCACATTATATAAGCTCCTGTACGTGTAGGTAGTGTATGGCTCTACCATATTTTTGCCATTTTACATGCATTAGATGACAACAGAATGATTACAAAAGATCCTTAAATGAAAATTATTAGCTTGGTTGGGGGGCAAGGCATCCCCCCCACTCTTTCTACACATTTTAAATGCACACAATTCAACAAAACACATATGAAGGGGATCTTCACATTTAAATTCAACCCAATCAAGAGATAACAACAAACCTGCTGCTCCTTTTATAGCTAACAACTTGATATATTCTATCTGAAAATCTAAGTAGTGCATATATTAGGTGGTTGCAATTGAAGTGCCAAAAATACAGTAGAGCCATTGCTGTGTGTCCCATAAATCAGGTACCCAACTTGCACCCTAAACATGGGCACAAGTAAACAAGGTAAGAACAGAACTAAGAACACAAGATAGGATAAGAAGTTCTTCATAGTCACAAACCTTGCTCAGAGGACTCCCACTATATGTCTCATAAGAACCTTCTTTTGCAGCCAACTCTGCAGAAGTTTTAAGGGCATGATAGTATATGGTCTCAAAGATGTCTTTATTAAGCTGTTGTGCCTGCAGATATAAACAAATATTAACTGACCTATATAAACTAGTTTAGAAAGATACCAAAACAAATTCGTTAAAATTCTTTTTACCTCTTGCGAATCAAATGGCATGCCAAGTAGGATGAATGTATCAGCAAGGCCCTGAATTCCAATCCCAATTGGTCTATGCCGCAGGTTTGACCTCCTTGCAGTTTCAACAGGGTAGTAGTTTACATCAATTATTTTGTTGAGATTTGATGTAACTACTGCAGTAAACCTGTCTCAGCCCCACAGGTGACAAAGTTTAAAAGCACTGTCTTAAGCTCACATTCTAATACTTGTAATGAGGATACAAAGTAGGAAAGTATCTGCATATTGTACACAAACCTCTGCTAGTTTATCAAAGTCAAAGTATCGGTTCATGTGTCCTCTACTTCCAACCAACTTTGATGGGTGTGACTCAATAGGCACCCCCTGGTACAATTAAAAAAAGAATGAGTATACAGGAGCATCCAGGATACAGAAAAACATAAGTAAAGCATTTTAGAATACTTAAATGCAAATATATCACCCACCTTCTCCCTTACATATCGAGGTAAAGCAATGGATGCTAAATTGCAAACAGCAGTTTCTGTTGGACTTGTATACTCAATAATCTCAGTGCACAAATTTGAAGATTTGATGGTCCCCAAATTTTGCTGGTTACTTTTTCTATTGCAAGTATCCTGCAGAAATAGATCAGGATTAAGAACAGAAGCCAAGGAATCTTTACAGTTGAGAGAAGCTACATTTGCATTCATACCTTGAAAAGCATATAAGGAGTTCCGGTTTCAATTTGCGCTTTCAGAATCTCAAACCAGAGACTGTGTGCAGAGACAACCTTCTTTGCTTTACCCTATATACAGAAATATAGGAGCTTATTAGAACCTGCCAATTGAAAGCTCAAACAAGGACCAAACCTAGAAAGCAGCAATGACATTTACCTCTCTCTCATATTTTGTATACAGTTTCTCAAATTCCTCACCCCAACAGTCAGCCAGACCAGAGCCTCATTGGGGCAAAACAAGGACCATTGGCCATCACTTTGGACTCTTTCCATAAAGAGATCAGGAACCCAAAGAGCATAAAATAGATCCCTTGCCCGGTGCTCTTCCTGTGATAGCACCAAAACTTAAAGATGAATGCTAAATAATAAAGCTGATGGACATAGAAACTGTGGCTCAAAGAGCAAAAAAATGCAAAAGAGCTGAACTAGCAACAGAATTAACAACCATTTTGCAGTGAAACCATCGAGATCAGCTACGCACAAGTACATACCTTTCCATGGTTTTTTCTGAGATCTAAAAACTCAAATGCATCAGCATGCCATGGCTCCAAATACACAGCAAAATGCACCTAGACCAAGCATGGGAAAAGTATGAAAACAGGATACCAAGTAAGCCACAACATCAGATTAATACAAGCAAAACATGCATAGAACAAATTCTGTATGTGCATGCATGAAGTAAACTAATATTTTTTTTTCTTTTCCTTTGTTTCCTTTTTAGAAAGACAAAGCGCATTAGTAGAGACATGCTTAAATATATGATAACAACAGTAAGAGATGATTGAGAAATTGACTATTGACCATCTTACCCTTTCTCTTGCCTCCTCCCTGATCAACATAGCGAGCAGTGTCATTGAAGACACGCAGCATTGGAACAATACCATTGGATGTCCCATTTGTACCACAAATGTAACTGCTAGTGGCTCGAATATTATGAACAGAAACACCAATTCCACCAGCAGATTTGCTGATCACAGCACACTCCTTCAAGGTATCATATATTCCCTCAATACTATCATCTTTCATGCAGACAAGGAAGCAACTGCTGAGCTGCCAAAACAAACAAAACAAATTTGAACCAAAGGATAATGAGCAACAGAAATTACAACATACAAAAAATATATGTAAAACATACTTGAGGCCTCGGAGTCCCAGCATTGAAGAGAGTTGGAGAGGCATGAGTGAACCAACGCTGTGACATCAAATGGTATGTTTTGATAGCAGAATCAATGTCATCCTTGTGGATTCCAACAGCAACCCTCATCAACATGTGCTGTGGCCTTTCTACAACCTTCCCCTGAACCTTCAACAGGTAGGATCTCTCAAGGGTTTTAAAACCGAAGAAAATCATAGTCAAAGTCTCTGTCATATATGATCTCACTGTCCAAAGCGTGCTGCATTTCTGAAAGAGATAGGAACATGTTAACATATTTAAAATCCTAGAATCACAATATTCATGAACATCTAAACAAATAACACGCAAAAGAAGAATCATATTCTCATAGCAGACAACTCCTCAACACTTGTAGATGGGCCTAATTGGCAATAGGTCCTCATCAAATTGGATACTGGTCTCTCTAAGCGTTTTTAGTACTCAGCACTGTATCTTGGGTGTTGCAACCATTTCATTTCATAGTGTTTTTAGTATTCAGCACAGTAGATTCTAGCGATGTCAATGGATGAATTCCACCAAGAGAAAAAATCCATGCTATGATCTACAACTAAAAGGAACTCTTACAAACATTTACCGTCGTATGAATTAATATAAAGCATGCAGGCTAAGAGTACCTTCATGATTATTCCGTAAATATCATCAGCAATCAGAGGAGCCTTCTGCCCAGATCGTTCATTGAAATGGTTGTACATGATCTTGATCCTGCACCAACAACGCAAATCGGATCAACTCTTCCGAGTATACCAAGAAAAAATTAGACCAAGACCAAAAAAAATTACAAAATAAAAGAAATTCAAAAACAGAATAAACTTACGTCTCTGAAAATGATTTTTTGGTATTCTTATGCAGATTCGAAACAGCAATTCTAGCAGCCAGCTACATTCACACAAACAAAAAGAGAAACAGAATCAATAATAAATTCAACAATCAAGCCAAATGCCTCCTATCTTCATTAATCAACATCGTCAACGAAGAAGCAATAGACCTACAAATCTTAGTCCGATGACGAAAACCAAAACACAAACGCAAACCCACTATTACGAGAAATGAAATACTTACGGATGCATAATCCGGGTGATTTGCAGTCATTGCAGCGGCAGTCTCGGCAGCCAGTTCATCAAGCTGGCTTGTGGTGACACTCTTGTAGACCCCAGCGCAGACCTTCTGAGCCACAAGCACTGGATCACAGTGATCAATGCTCAACCCATAACTGAGCTTCTTCAAAACGAGCGGTGATCTTGTCAAAATGCACAGCTTCCTGCCGACCATCTCTCTTGATGACGTACATCTTCGATCAAAGGAAAAGATCCCCTGTGTGGGGAATTTCGTCGAACAACTAAATTGCAGGGAGAATTGCAGGGAAACAGAATAGACAAGGAAAGGGATTTATAGGGAGGCAATAGTGTACAAGAGAAGAAAACCCTAGGAATTGGTGCTTAAATAAGAAAAAATTTTTAATTAATTTCTCATCTCAGGCTTTCCCTCTTCTTTGGTTTTTCAAGTTTCCCGCCAACTTTATGAAGAAGAAGAAGAAGTCTGTGGACTGTGGTCAGTGGCGTATAAACGGGTTCCCGCTACCTGACTTTATAAAGCCGTTAGGACCACATTCATCTACGGTTTTGATTGATTTTTCTAGTGAAAAAATAATAATAAATTCGTTTTTATGATGATGATAATGACGGGGATGGCGCGGTTTTGGGCCATGATGCTATGTAGGCAACATCTACATATTTGTTACGGAAATCACGCTTTTAGCGTTGGATTAGAATCCTTTGTGGTTCTACGTATAGATTTGATTTTAGCGTACTTTATTATTCTACAATCAAAAAGGAAAAATGAAAATCAAAAAGTAATGATTCCGCACCGGGATCCACGCTTGTCTTTTTCGTCCCATCTTGATGGAATAACAATTGTGGTGTGGGGCCTTGACTCCGGTCTGTAGGCTGTAGATCTCAGAGGCCAGAGCCAGCCCGGGTCCGTGTGGATATGGGCCTTGGCTTAGGGGTGATCATTTCAGCCCGGCCCGGCACAGCCGCACAAGTTCGGCCTAAAAATTATGGGCTTGGGCCTGGGTTTTATGTTCAAGTTCGGATTAGGCTTGGGCTACATCAGGCCACAAATTTTAGAATCAGGTTTGGGCTTAATATTTCAAGCCCAGTCTGGGCCCGGTACAACCCGCATATATTTAAACCTATACATTTTGTGTATAATGTATATACATGTTATTTTACATTATATTATACACTTTATATATAAATATTATAATATGACATGTATAATTTATATTATATGTAATATTTTATATTATATAATATAAAATAAAAGTTTATATGCATGTTATGTCATTTAATATAAAATATTATAGATATGTAATGTTTATATATGAAATACATTGGCCTATAATCAATTTCGACCCCACCTGGCCCGTGTAGACCTAGGCTAGGGCTTATGTTTCAGGCTCGGAACCAACGGGCCTGTTCTAACAAAAATATAAAAATAAAAAAATAAAAATAAAACAACCAGATAATCGTTGTCTAGGTCAATGGTTCGATTGCTCGGTCAATTATTCGTAGACCAATTCAACAATTTTTTTTTTTTTTGCCAAAAGGCGGTTTTGGGTGAAACAAAACCAGTCAAGTGATTAGTTTTTCTTCGATCCAATTTTGAAAACATTGAGAGAAAAAACTATATATTGGTCTGTATTGATGCGTATCAGTTGATACAATGTGATATAGGCCAATACGCATCCATGTCGGTTTGATACATCAACTTTACAAACCGTATGCTATGACCATGGACAAATACCAATACGATATATCCCGTATGTATGTAAATTTAAATCCTTGTTATACTTTGAATCAGATAAGAACACATCATACTTTATATTGGCACTCTGGCTCGCATATGTTGGAAAATTAAATGGCCTTGTTATATTTTAACAATAATTTTTTAATGTAAGATGAAAGAAAAAATGAAAAAAAAAATGAATTTGAGAGTTATGAGAGGACTAAACAAAGTAGGGAAAATCTTGCAGACCAAATACAAAGCTTTAAGAAAGTCGGTGGGAGCCACTTTGGTTTGACCTAAACTCAGATCTAGGGATGTAACAACTTGTTTCCTCTATTGATTTATATAAATGCGTATGATAGGGAGATTCATATGATGAATTCTTTAAAAGGCCTTCCGTCATTAGCATGATGATTGGGTTACAGTAATGAGGAGATGCAGCCATAAAATTGGGTTATCCGTTTGCTGGTGAGTTTGTTTGCTTGCTTCATAAGATGATACGAGCGTCATAGACCGATGTGGGAGGGGCCTATCCTAAAATGAAAGACTCTTTCACGATACCTTAGCGTTCACGAATATGGCGGGTCTGCACTTACTGGACATAAATGTTAACTTAAAATGGCAATGATCCTTGTCTGACAGAAGCCAAAGGGATAGCTCATAAGATGAGTGGATATGATCATTCACAGAAAGTGATAGGATTTTGCAGTTGAAACAGTTTGCTCCATGCACCGTATGTGATTTCACACATTTCCAAAGACATAATTGCGTCTCTATCACTGAGATGGGAGGGAAATCTCATAGATTAAAAGTCTTTTCTATGTAAATAACATGAATTAATTTTTGTTGTGGACTAATAATTTGCATTGCCTTTTATAGAAAATGGCAAATAGACAATTCGCCAAATTGTTGGACAATAATAAGTTTAAGGGCCCAAATTATGCTGACTAGTTTCGTAACATTATACTGGTGCTAACGTCCGAGAAATTGGACAAAGAAGCCAAAAAACCTTGCACCGAAACATCCGGATGACAGGGCTTCCGAGGCCTAGAAGAAAAAGTATCAATAATGGAGGAGAAAAATTCTCTTGCCTGGTGTTATATCATAGCATCCATAAACAATCTGATACATCAATAGTTTGATAAGACCGAAGTGTCCAAGGATATCACGGAAGACCACTGAAAAATTATCAATAGTTTGAAGCGCATAATCGCTCTACTCGACAAAAGGTCCTAAAACTGTTTATGACCACTGAAATGACTAAGAACAAGTCATGACCATTGTCTAAAGATGATGGGTTATATCAATGAACTGGAGGCTCTCGATTCAAGGCTTGATGATGACACTAAAATTGATGTTGTTTTAAACTCTTTGCCACCCTCCTTCAATCAGTTTATCATAAATAACATGAATAAGCTAAATGTTAGCCTTCAAGAACTCAGCAATATGTTGTAGAGGATTGAAGAATTGATTAATAAAGATAGGCCAATTGTCATGCTTATTGAAGGTGGAAAATCAGGCAAGAAGAAGAGGAAGATAAGGAAAAAGCCTCAGAAGAAAGTTGACAATACCAAAAAGTAGAAGAAGGATAAGACATCTGATGCCCGCCACTTCTACAATAGGCCAGCCACTAGAAGAGGAATTGTCCTGAGTATTTGGAGGCCAAAAAATAAGGTAATTTTGAATCATTTGTCATAGAAAACCAATTTGTTGGTTTGCTGTCTACAATCGTTTGTGTAATAATTTGACTCTAGGGCTTCTACTCATTGCATGTTTAACAGGGCATGTGTAGGGGTTCAAGATAATTCAGAAAGGCCTGAGTGAGCGAGGAGAGAGGAAGTGACTCATTTACTGTGGGGACTTCTTGCAGACTGTTTGCAGCTACAGCCATAGGTCTGGAAATGTAGAATTGTTACAGTTTCGAACGAATGAGTGTATTTTTACTTATTGATTGTCTGTTATGTACCTAATTTGAGGAAAGAATTTGATTTTCTGTTGTCAAAATTGTGTGATCAAGATGGTTATTCTTATTGTTATTCAGGTAAATGTGATTGTTATGAGTTACATAAATAACAAATTCCTCACTGTATGGAGACATTTGAGAATGGTCCGTAGGTTCTCGCAGTCTTATTTTGTAAAGAAACTTAACCGAGAGGCTTACGTTGAATGTAATCCCCGAGACGAAAATAACATGTGATATAGTTTATCTCCACTTGCCTGTGGCATTACGTCGACGCTTGGCCACATTAATATGAGCTCGTATCACTAGGTTGGCTAAAAGATGGGTCCTTTATAGATTTTTGTAACTATAAAATAATCTTACAACCCGTGAACCTTGGCCTTACAGAGTAATAGCATGATGAAAACGACCATTATTAATAGGTAAGCCTGAAAAGATCTACAGGCAACTTGACCTGATACATACTGATGTATGTGG
>JAKGHH010000001.1:128446947-128551113 GCA_022828595.1 Nelumbo lutea
CACCTCATCATGAGGTCTCGTGCGGAACCCTAGCCGATTTAGGCCCACCAAAATCTGGTTTTATGAAAGTCAGTGGGAGCCACTTTTGGTTGAACCTAAAGATAAAACTAGGGCGTAATTATCTCTTTCCTCCAGATAATATGAGTTGCATGTGATAGGGAGATTCATATGATGAACTCTCTCACAAGGCCTTCCATCATTAGCATGAGCATGATCCATCAGTAATGAGGAAACCGCACCAGAAACATGGGTTATCCATTTGCTGTTGGGCTTGTCTAAGTGTTTCATAAGATGATAGGGGCGTCATAGACCGATGTGGGAGGGGCTTCACCGGAAAATGGGAACTCTCTTCACGGTACACTTGGCGTTCACGAATATGATGGGTAAGCACTCACTGGACAGAAAGGTTTACCTGAAAACGGCTCTTGACCTTGTCTGATACAGAGGCCAAAGGGAAAACATCATATGATGAGTGGATATGATCCTTCACAGAAAGGTGGTGGGGTTATGCAGCTGAAACATGTTGGCGTCATGCACCCTATGTGATTTCCCACCATTTCCAAGAGACAACCCGTAGTCTCCGTCACTGAGAAAGGAGGGAAATCTCAGAGACGAATAAATGGAAATGGATCGTAGATTAAAATCCATATCTATGAAAGTGAGCATGAATCAAAATTGAGTCGTGGACTGATGTTTGCTCTTTTATCAGAAACCGGCAAACGGATCATTTGCAAAGCTAAACTTGATGACAACAAGTTGAAAGGCCCAAACTATGCTGACTGGTACAGGAACCTTATGTTGGTCTTAACCTCTGAGAAATTGGACAAGGTAGCCAAGAACCCTGCCCCGGATACGTCCGGGAGATAGGGCTTCTGAGGCCCGCGAAGAAGAGAATACCAATAATAGGAGGAGAAAAACTCCCTTGCCCGCTGCTATACTCATTGCCTCCTTAGACAATCCGATTCAGAGGCAGTTCGATCAGATCAAACTTGCTAAGGACGTATTGGACAGTCTTAGGACAATGTACGAAGAGCAGAATCGTTCTACTCGGCAGAAGGTCTTGAAACAGTTCATGACCGCGCAAATGACCAAGGGCCAACAAGTTCACGACCATTGTCTCCGGATGATGGACAATATCAATGAACTGGATGCTCTTGGATCCAGGCTAGATCTGGTAACACAGATGGATGCTATTCTCAGCTCTCTGCCTCCATCCTTTAATCCATTCATCATGAACTACAACATGAACAAGCTGAACGTCAGCTTGCAGGAACTCAGCAATATGCTGCAGAGGGCCGAAGAATTGATTAAAAAGGATGAGCCCATTGTCATGCTTGTTGAAACTGGCAAATCGGCAAGAAAGGAAGGCGAAGAGAAAGCCCCAGAAAAAGGCTGCCAAACCCAAGAAACAGAGGAAGGACAAGGCATCAGATGACTGTCATTTTTGTTAGAAGACTGGCCACTAGAAAAGGAATTGTCTTGCCTACCTGGAATCCAAGAAAGGTAATTTCGAAACTTGTGTTATAGAAACCAATTTTTTGGTAGCTTCTGCGTCCTGATGTATTGACTCCGGGGCTTCAACTCATGCGTGTAACTCACTGCAGGGGTTCAAGGTAAGCAGAAGGCTGAGTGAAGGAGAAGTCACACTTTACTTGGGGACTACTGCAACTATTGAAGCCGTGGCCATAGGAACCGTGGAATTACCTTTTAGAGAAGGTACTATTGTATTGAGAGATTATCTTTATGTACAAAATTTAAGGAGAAATTTGATTTCTGTCTCAAAACTGTGTGCAAATGGTTATTCTGTCTTCTTTAGTAATACAATTACTATTAAAAGAAATAACAGATTCATTGCATACGGGGAACTGGAGAACGATCTCTATGATCTACATCATTCTCTAAAAACTAACCAAAACTACGTTGTCTGAAATCTCCAAGAAGAGAGCCCGTGATACAGTTAATCCCACTTGTCCGTGGCATTACCGACTTGGCCACATCGGTGTTGACCGAATCACAAGGTTGGTAAAGGATGGTCCTTTGGATTTTCTAACTGTAGAAGATCTTCCCACCTGTGAGCCTTGCCTACAAGGCAAGATGACGAAACGACCATTTAACGGTAAGCCTGAAAGATGTACAAGCACACTTGACCTAATACATACTGATGTATGTGGTCCCCTGAGTGTTAGGACACAAAATTAACACATGTATTTCTTCACCTTCACAGATGATTTCTCACGATATGGTTACGTGTACCTAATGAGACACAAGTCTGAATCCTTTGAAAGGTTCAAAGAGTTTAGACAAGAGGTCGAGAAACAGTTTTGGACAGAAATTAATGCCCTTCGATCTGATCGATGTGGCGAGTATCTCTTTGACGAATTCAGGGACTACTTAAAGGACAATGGGATAGTATCACAATTAGCTACTCCCGCTACACCACAACTTAACGGTGTTTCAGAGAGGAGGAATAGGACCTTATTGGATATGGTTGGGTCGCTTCTCATACACTCAGAATTACCCACATCCTTTTGGAGTTATGCATTAGAGACTATGATTTACGTGCTGAATCGGGTTCCAACCAAATTGGTTCCGAATACTTCATATGAGCTTTGGATCGGAAAGAAACCAAGTGTCAAACACTTGAAGATTTGGGGTTGTATAGCACACGTCAAAAGAACGAGTGCAGACAAGTTGGAATCTTAAGACCAGCCGTTGCCTATTTGTAGGCTACCCAAAAGGCTTTGTAGGTTACCTTTTCTATGACCCAAGTGAACAGAAAGTGTTCTGCAGTCGAAATGCACAATTCTTGGAAACCGACTATGTCCTGGACACCCATCGTCAGGAAGTTGTTCTTGATGAGGAGAGCTCAGGAGTAGTGGGAGATGTCCTACAAGTTCCAGGTAGTGACCAACCTAGAAGATCCACTTAGGCATCCAGGCCACCAGTCCGTTATGGTTATGACCAGGAAATTTACCTGGTGGAAACCTTGACTAGTGAGGAGGATCCCATGACTTACACGGAAGCTATGTTGGACATAGATTCCCAGAAGTGGGTGGAGGCCATGAGAGCAGTGATGGGCTCAATGGAGACCAATGGAGTCTAGACTCTAGTAGATCCGCCCTCCGGGGTAAAAGCAATCGGTTGCAAATGGATTTACAAGAGGAAGAAGGGCCCCGATGGTAAAGTTGAGACCTTCAAGGCTCGTCTGGTGGCAAAAGGGTACACTCGGAAAGAGGGCATCGATTATGAGGAAACCTTTTCGCCTGTAGCCATGCTTAAATCCATTAGGATCCTGCTAGCTGTAGCAGCATACCATGATTATGAGATTTGGCAAATGGATGTCAAAACTGCATTCCTGAATGGAGATTTTATTGAAGATATCTATATGCAGCAGCCGCAAGTCTTCATTGCTGCAGGTCAGGAAAACATGGTATGTAAGCTTAACAGATCCATTTATGGACTTAAGCAAGCTTCTAGAAGTTGGAACATCCGTTTTAACTTTGCTGTCAAATCGTTTGACTTCGAGCAGAATTCGGATGAACCCTGTGTTTACAGGAAGTACAGTGGAGATAAGGTTACCTTCTTGGTTCTGTATGTAGATGACGTTCTACTCATTGGGAATGATGTTGGAATGTTGACTACCGTGAAAGGATGGCTTTCACAGCAATTCTCCATGAAAAATCTTGGAGAGCCTCCTATATACTTGGTCTTTGACTCTATAGAGATAGATCGAAGCAAATAATAGGATTATCCCAATCTGCCTACATTGACAAAATAGTCAAAAGAGACAGCATGTAAAACTCCAAGAAAGGAAATGTTCCTTTCAGGCACGGAGTCACTCTCTCCAAGAAGATGTCTCCCAAGACTTCTGAGGAGATTGATGGCATGAAAGACGTTCCCTATGCCTCTGCCGTATGGAGCATCATGTATGCCACGCTGTGCACTCGCCCTGACATTGCTCAAGCAGTAAGTGTAGTAAGCAGATTTCAGGCCAACCCAGGGCAAGAGGATTGGACTGCTGTGAAAAACATACTTAAGTACCTTCGAAGGACAAAAGAGTTTTGTCTAGTCTTCGATGGTAGCTCACTACAGATCCAAGGGTATACAGATGCCGATTTCCAGTCAGATCCAGATGATAAAAAGTCTACATCTGGATATATTTTCATGATAGGATCGTGTGTTGTTTGCTAGAAAAGCAGCAAACAGGGGTCCACTACAGACTCCACAACCGAGGCCGATTACATTGCTGCAAGTGAGGCTGCCAAAGAAGCCATGTGGATGAAGAAGTTCATTCACGAGTTGGGATTGTTTCGTCCGACACATCACCCATCCCATTGTTGTCACACAACAATGGAGCCATTGCTCAGGCTAAGGAGCCACGAGCCCACTCGAAGTCGAAGCACATCGAGAGGAAGTACCATGTATTACGGGAGATTATTGGTAGAGAGGACGTCCTGATTTAGAAGGTAGCGTCAGCGGAAAATGTAGCAGACCCATTGATGAAGCCACTATCCTAGAAAGTGTTTGAGAAACACGTGGAAAGAATGGGACACCGGCTAGTACCTGATTGGACCTAAGTGCAAGTGGGAGCTGTTAGACAGTTTTGTATGACCTTAGCTTCAATCAAGATGATGTACTTTATGAGTTTATTGTAAATGAATAAAAAAACATATTTGATTCAGGTTCCCTTGGTATGTTTCTATGAAATTCCCTTAAACTGGACACTTAATGAGACTCGTGTTAGTTTAGAATGTTCACAGCCAGTGGGTCGGTTTAGGGAGACCTATCCAGCAAAGGCTGACACTGTTGTGCCACCAAGTCGGTTGGGGTGGATTGTCTCAGACACCGGGGTGAGAACCTAGGCACATACAATGTAGGATTAATTGAATCTTTGAACTGGACCAGATTTTCAGTATTGCCTTGGACCTTGGAGATTGGTGGGCAAAACTGGAAAGTTACACCCGACCCCTAGACTCGATTATGATACTACACTAGGTGTCGGATTGGACTGTCTTTGATGTACCAATCAGTGAGATCCTTAGCGGGGGTCAAAACCTGGTTATGTTGGGACAGTGTGAGAATTCATCTGAGTGGGTAATCATAGTGGCAGGATCAGCCCCTTTGTCAGACAAAGGTAATGATTGGGGATGCACCCTCACTAATGGAAACCAATACTGTTGGTAGCTGATTTCAATCGTTGAGATTTGTTTTGCAAAATAAATTTTATATGAGATATAAAAGTACGTACATTATGGTTTCGAAATGATTTGCAAAAGGTTTTAATTCCCGGGATCCATATAAGCAGAGAGTGCAACACTGTTCCTTGCAGCCGAGGGAGAGGTCCTCTCTTATCGGGCGGTGTATGATCATTATGGGTTGAGAGGTTAAGTGTAAGACCATTGAGGATAATGCCTGATGGGCTAATCTTGCATCTGCCCACAGTCCCTGGGTGTTACAAGGTGGCTTGGCCCAGGGACCACTTAGTGTAAGTGTTGGGCCCATAGAGCTCATTTGATGGGTTTCAGGGGTACACTGTCTTCAGCAGTGCATTCGGCCAGGCCTTGTAACAAAGGCTGGGCTGAACCCATGTGGCTGATGTGTAGATCAATGCTTGGGTCCCACGCCATACAAGGAAGCCCAACTGGGCAGCAATTTGGAAGGTTTTTGAGTACATAACCTTAATGGGCCTTAAGCCCATTTCGAACTGGGCTGATTTGATCAGTCATTTAAAGGGGGCGAATTCTGAAGTGGGTTAGCTAAAAGGATTGGGCTTAGACCCTATCCACTCAGAGAGTCCAAGATCTAAATAAGATTTAGATCTGGAAACCTCCTAATTAGATTAGGAGACAGCTGATCTGATTTGCAGATAAGATAAGGATTATCCCTTATCACTAAGGGACTTCTAACCCAAATATGATTTGGATTAGCAACTCCTAATCTGATTAGGAGCTGATCCCTTTGAGATTATAAAAGGGGAAGGGGGCGGCAGCCTTGAAGAACACAACATCATCAACAACATTCTTCTCTTAAAGAAAGAGAGATTGAGAGATTTCCTGCATACTGTGAATTCTCTCCTGCCGCCACCTTCCTGCCATTGCCATTCCTTCAGTTCGATCTCCAGTTCTTGGGAGCAATCAAGATTGGATCTTGATTTCAATCTTTTGGGAAAAGATTGATTGGAGCTGTACTCACAAGCCGTCCAGTTGATTCTTGCGAAGGGTCAAGTTCTTTTGAAGAACATTGTTGATTCTGCTCCATCCTTTACTGCGCCATCTTCAGTGGAGCAGATTTTGGATCCTTCCTTGGGCGTGAACACCTCCATTGGGAGATAGTATTTCTCCGTATCAGGTATAATCCTCTCCCACTCCTTTTGGTTCAGATCTGGTTCAGTTTATGGTTCAAGATTGATCCTTGAAAATATGATTTTCTAAATAGGGAACACGATTCCCAGTTGAAGGGAGAGATAAAATTTTTGAAACTCGCCCCTTATTCCACAATCTTTGGGCATCCATAGGATGGATCTCTCATCCCTTCAGTCCCACAAGCTCTAGTTAATAACCAACCTAAAAGATCTACCCGGGTTTCCAGGCCTCCAGTTCGTTACGGCTATGATCAAGAAAGTTACTTAGTGGAAGCCATGACTGGTGAGAAGGACCACGTAACTTATTTGGAAGCTATGTTGGACATAGATTCCTTGAAGTGGGTAGATGCCATGAGAACTGAGATGGACTCAATGGAGACCAATGGAGTTTGAACTCTAGTAGATCCGCCCCCTGGGGTAAAGGTAATTTGGTTGCAAATGGATCTATAAGAGGAAGAAGGGCCCCGATGGTAAGGTTGAGACCTACAAGGCTTGTCTTGTGGCGAAAGGGTACACTCAGAAAGAGGGAATCAATTATGAGGAAACCTTTTCACCCATGGCCATGCTTAAATCCATTAGGATCCTGTTAGTTATAGCAGCATACCATGACTACGAGATTTGGGAAATGGATGTCAAAATCACGTTCCTGAATAGAGATCTTACTGAAAATATCTATATGCAGCAACCAAAAGGTTTAATAGTTGTAGGTCAGGAACACATGGTGTGTAAACTAAAACGATCCATATATGGACTTAAGCAAGCTTTAGGCACTGGAACATCCGGTTTAAATCTATCGTCAAACAGTTTGACTCTGAGCAAAATCCGGATGAACCCTGGGTTTACAAGAAGACCAGTGGAGATAATGTTACATTCTTGGTTGTGTATGTAGACGACATTCTACTCATTGGTATTGATGTAGAAATGTTGACTACGGTGAAAGTATATCTTTCACAGCAGTTCTCCATGAAAGATCTTGGAAAAGCCTCTTATATCATGGAACTCCGACTCTATAGAGATAGATCGAAGAGGATAATAGGATTATCCTAATCTACTTACAATAACAAGATAGTCAAGAGATACAATATGAATAACTCCAAGAAAGGAAATGTTCCTTTCAAGCATTGAGTCACTCTCTCCAAGGGTATGTCTCCCAAGGCACCTGAGGAGATTGAGGGCATGAAGGAAGTTCCCTATGCCTCGGCCATAGGGAGCATCATGTATGTCATGCTGTGCACTCGACCAGACATAGCTCAGGCTGTGAGTGTGGTAAGTAAATACCAATCTAACCCAGGACAAGAGCATTGGACCGCTGTGAAAAACATACTAAAATTCAAAGGACAAAGGAGTTTTGTCTAGTATTCGATAGCAGTTTAGTACAGATCCAAGGGTATATTGATGTAAATTTCCAATCAGACCCAAATGATAGAAAGTCTACATTTGGGTGCATCTTTATGGTGGGGGCCTATGCAGTTAGCTGGAAAAGCAACAAATAGGGGTCCATAGTAGATTCCATAACCGAGGCCAAGTACATTGCCCCAAGTGAAGCTACCAAGGGAACCATTTGGATGAAGAAGTTCATTCAGTAATTACGAGTAGTTCCATCCAGCACATCACCCATTCCACTATTGTGTGACAACACTGGAGCCATTGCTCAGGCTAAGTTGCCACGAGCCCACTTGGAGTCAAAGCACATCAAGTGGAAGTACCATGTACTGCGGGAGATAGTTGGAAGAGGAGACGTCCTGATTCAAAAGGTAGCATCAATGAAAAATGTAGCAGACCCATTGACTAAGCCACTAACATAGAAAGTGTTTGAGAAACATGTGAAAAGCATGGGAATCTGGCTTATACCTGATTAGACCTAAGTGCAAGTGGGAACTGTTAGACAGTGTATGCCATTAGCTCCAATCTGAATGATGTACATTATGATATTTAATGTAAATGAATAAAGTACATATTTGATTCATTTTACTATGGTGTGTTTCTGTGTAATACCCTTAAACAGGACAAATATGAGACTCTTGTTATTTTATAATATTCAAAGCAGTTGGATAGATTTGGGGAGATTTACCATGCCAAGGCTGACACTGATGTACCACCAAGTTGGTTGAGGTGTCTTGTCTCAGCTGCCAAGGTGAGACCTAAGGTACATGCAGTGTGGATTTCTTGAAACCCTAAACCGGACCAAAGATCTAGTATTGCCCTAGACCTTGGAGATAGATGGGCAAAACTAGAATGTTACACCTGGCCCCTAGACTCAATTATGATACTGCACTAGGTGTCGGATTGGGCTGTCTTTCATCAACTCTTGTTTCAGCAAATCTGCTATCCAACTTGCTTGGATCGATTGGTGGTATGTCCAGAAGTGTTGCATGGCCACTTTGGGCCTGATATTGTATGGTGTAAGATCCAACAATGGTGTCACACAAGTCCATGAGTGTTCAGCTCAACGTCTGAAAAAGATTAGGCTGAATTAACTGCTTAAGTATTGAACCCTTTAGCCAATTAGCATGGGCTCAGTCTAGACCCAACATTTACAACTAAATGATTCTTGGATTCAACCACCCTATGAAGACCCAAGGATAATGGACTATGTGAGATAAAACCCATCAAGTAATCAGCCCTGTAACGGTTTCTTACACTTGACCTCTCAACCTATAATCATTAGAGACACTACTAGACAGGGAAGGACCTCTCCCCTAGCTACAAGGTGCAGTGTCACACTCTCTGCTGAGATGGATATATATATATATATATATATTGTCAGTTGTTTAGGTTTCCATCAGAGAGAGTGTAAACCTTGATATTCACTCTATCTAAAAAAGAGGTCAATAATTAAAATCAAAATTTAATAAAGTATGGGAATCAACAAAGAAAATAAAAGAAATAAATAAGAAAAACGATCCAGAATCTGGATCCTGTAGCGGTAGGTGCAAATCGGCCAGACAACTTGCAGAAACCCCTCCTGACAAAAACCAGGCGTCTGTCCATTTTACAACCCTCGAACACCTCAAGACACCTTAGCCTTGAACTGAACGAATTCAGATCTGCAAAGCATAAAAACAAACAAGAATTAAATTTAAAAGATTACAGAAATAAAAATAATAGAAAAGAAAAGAATGGTTGATCAGACCCAATGGCGGTAGTTGCAGATTGGTTGAACAATCTGTAGGAACCCCTCCTAACAAGAATCAGGCATCCTCCCCTTCTACAACCCTTGAACTCCTCAAGAAACTTTAGCCTTGTAACTGGGTGAATTGACCAACCCCTTCTACAAGGCCCCTGTGACCCTTTTTATAGAGAAGGGTGGACACAACTAGAAATAGAGAGAAAGAGGGGGGTGGCAGTTGTGTTTTAGCAAAAATATAGGTGCCCTAGGGTTTAGAATGAAGGGTTAGGATGGTTCTAGGGTGATCCTAAGGCTGAGAAGAAAAGGAGAAGGCACCCAAAATTATGTAAGGCTAAGATTTAATGGCTAAAGGCTGAATGGTGAATATTAGAAGTTAGGCAGCTCCTGGGTTCGAATTCTAAAAAGAGAGTGCCCAATAATGGATGGTGGAGATCAGAAGGGATGAAAGTGAGGATTTAGGGCGGCTAGGGTTTGTTAAGAGTGAAAACAATGGGTTAAAGGGCATCCTAGGGTTTTCTAAGGCGTGAGGAGCATGCTAATACAATAGGAGGGGCGCCAAACTGGGTTTAGCAACTAGGAGGCACCCTCCTACTTTCAAATTTTTACAAAAACACCCCCTCTCTCAGCTGGACTTCACACCAACTTCCCAAAATCTACATTTCAGTAATGAAAGCTTCCTAGTTTTGCATAGAATTTGCACAGAGACCCTCAGAGCTCACAACATTGAAATTAACTGGGAAAATGACACAATTTGACTACTCTAAGGCCGAAAATACCCCTGAATTGATGCCCTTAAGGCATCAAAATGCAAGGTTATCGATTGGGATGTGTGATCCTAAGTTTTATCAATGTTTTGGTTGCAAAAACACAGAAGAAAACTGATAGAAATTAGTTCTTGAAAGCCTAGGTCATATTAGGGTTTCTTGAGAGACAAGAGAAAATAAGAGAGAGCAAGAATGTATAAAGTTCAAGACCGGCTCGCCCTCTTCTCTCTTTATCTCTTTATGGAGCAAGACTCCTAAACTAATTAGAGATGACCCAATTCTGATTTGGACCAAAACCTTTCTTTTCATAAGAATTATCCTCTTGAGAGGTTAGGTGCTCCCTACCTAGATCCATTCCCATTTTTTACCTAATTCACATGACAACTTAACTAATCATATTAGTAATGGGCCTTAGGAACATTTCTCTTAAAGGCTTATGCCCTTAAGTGTTGCATGGCCACTTTGGGCCTGATATTGTATGGTGTAAGATCCAACAATGGTGTCACACAAGTCCATGAGTGTTCAGCTCAACGTCTGAAAAAGATTAGGCTGAATTAACTGCTTAAGTAGTGAACCCTTTAGCCAATTAGCATGGGCTCAGTCTAGACCCAACATTTACAACTAAATGATTCTTGGATTCAACCACCCTATGAAGACCCAAGGATAATGGACTATGTGAGATAAAACCCATCAAGTAATCAGCCCTGTAACGGTTTCTTACACTTGACCTCTCAACCTATAATCATTAGAGACACTACTAGACAGGGAAGGACCTCTCCCCTAGCTACAAGGTGCAGTGTCACACTCTCTGCTGAGATGGATATATATATATATATATATTGTCAGTTGTTTAGGTTTCCATCAGAGAGAGTGTAAACCTTGATATTTTCATTCTGTCTGAAAAAGAGGTCAATCCTATCACTATGATCACCTACTCAGTCCCAAGCTGCCCCAACATGCCCCCGCGTTTGACCCTTGATGAATCTCACTAAATGGCATATCAAAGAATGCTCAGTTCAAAACCAAGTGCAGTACCATAATCAAGTTTGGGGTAAAGTGTATCTTTTCAGTTTTGCCCATCTATCTCCAATGTCTAGGGAATAACTAGATATTGGTTTGAGTTCAGTGTTTCTTCCAAACACCCACTACCCATGCTTTTGGTCTAACCCTAGCAACTGAGACAAGTTGTTCCAACTATTTGACTGCACAGTAGTGTCAGTCTTTTTAGGATAAACTTCCCAAGTCTGTACAATGGCTGAGAACATACTAAACTAACATGAGTTTCATAAGTATTCAGCTTAAGGGGTAATACACAGAAAACACACAAATATAAACATGAAACAACTATGTATTTTATTCATTTACAAATAAATTTTTGTGTACATCAGTATGATTGGAGCTAAGGGCATACGTTGTCTAACCCCTCTTACATGGGTACTAATCTCACATGGCATTTGAACTCAGGGGTTACAAATCACGTGACTCCTTATGTGAACAATTTATAGTAGTGCGTTGAGTATACTAGTACTAACCAAGTCTAACCCCACCTTCAGAACCCTTCTCTTTAAGGCTTTCCCTCATATTTTTTTTTGTTGTTTCTCCCTCTCTCTTTCTCTATCTCTCTGAAGGGAAGGAAGATCCATCATATGGATAGATGAACCATGCAGGGAGGTTGGGCAAAATTTTAAAAATTTTCTTTCTCCCTTCTAGGAATCCTTTTTCCTAATTTAGAAAACTACATTTTCAAGGTTTGTTCTTGAAACAAATCGGACTAAATCAAAAACCAATAGGAAGCAAGTAGGGATATACCTGATATGGAATAGCAGTAACTCCCATCGTAGGTGTTCACGCCCAAAGAGGTGACCAAAACCCGCTTCTGCTAAAGATGACACAGTTTATGGTGATGCAGGATTGACAAAGTGGAGAGTTCATCTAAGTGGGAGATCATAGTGATAGGACCAGCCCCTTTGTCGGACAAAGTGAACGATCGGGGATGCACTCTCTCTAACGGAAACCTAAACTACCGGTAGTTTATTTCAACCGTTGAAATTTGTTTTGCAAAATATATTTATATATATATATATTATGGTTTCAAAATGTTTGCAAAAGGTTTTAATTCCCGGGATCCATGTGAGTAGAGAGTGCGGCACTGCACTTTGTAGCTGAGGGAGATGTCCTCTCTTGTTGGGCAGTGTTTGATCATTATGGGCTGAGAGGTTAAGTATAAGACCATTGAGGGTAATACCTGATGGATTAATCTTGTATCTGCACACAGTCCTTGGGTTTTCATAAGGTGGTTGGACCCAATGACCATTTAGTGTAAATGTTGGGCCCGTTAAGAGCCCATGGTGATGGACTCAGGGGTTCGTTGTCTCCTACAGTGAATTCAGCCAGGCCTTGTAACAAAGGCTAAGCTGAACCCATGTGGCTGATGTGTAGATTAATGTTTGGGTCCCACGCCATACAAAGATAGCCAACTGGGCAGTAGGTTAAGAGGTTAAGTAAGCACATAGACTTAATGGGCCTAAATCCCAATTTGAATTAGCTTAATAGATTAATTAAATAAGGACGGTTCTAGGATTTGGATCAATAAATATGATAAGGGATTATCCCTATCCACTCAAAGAGTCCAGATCCAAATAAAGATTTGAATAAGGAAACTCTTAATTTGATTAGGAAGGTTGATATTTATCTGCATATAAGATAAGTGATTATCCATATATCTTAAAAAAAGTTCAGATCCAAATAAAAGATTTGGATTAGGAAACTCCTAATAAGATTAGGAGAACCTCTCTTTAAGGCTATAAATAGGAGAACAGGGCGAACCTACAGATACACAATAGAGGCAACAGATAGTCTAGTGAATTAAGATAGAAGACAATATACAATTCGCTTAGTTCTGTTTTCTGCTCTTGTTCCTTCTCTTGCCACCCTATCCAGTTCAATCTCCACCAGTGAGAGTGATCAAGAACAGTTCTTGATATTTCCTTTTGCTAGAAGAGGCAATCTGAAATCATCCTCACCAGCCCTCCATCATATTCTTGCTGAAGAATTCGGTTCTTGTTGAAGAATCGTCCTGCTGATTCTGCTTCACCTCACACCGTGTCATCTTCGGTGGAAGCAGTCTTTGGTTTATTCCTTAGGCGTGAACACCTTCATTGGGGGTTTACTATTACTCCGTATCAGGTATATCCCTCTACTCCCTTTTGGTTACAAATCTGGTCTGGTTTGGTTTCAAGATTGATCCTTGAAAATTTAGTTTTCTAAAATAGGGAATGTGATTCCCACATGGGAAAGAGAGAAATTTTTGAAATTTCGTCCAACCTTCCTGCAGGGTTCAGCCATCCATATGATGGATCTCTCATCCCTTCAAGCCCCACCTATTTACACTCCTGATTTATAAGAACATTTATATTATCTCCAACCTTTTATTCTCTCCATTTTCCCATAAAAATAGGGCCTTAGCTTAGTAAGATTTGGTTTCCCAAATCAAACAAAATCTATATCTTCTTGATTTGTAATTTTCATTTTCTTACATTCCAAATTTCTATTGATTTTACATCTTTCTTTCTTTCCCTAGATTGACCTTCCTCCTGCCATATATTATATCCTTCCAAGTGTTCTTAACAAACCTGCTACACAACTTCTCCGTTGACAATACAACACATGGTTTTCGAGTCACCGTTGATTCAGACGATTGGATCGTTCGGCCCAAAAACCGTTCAGGCAACTAGTTCCGTTTTATCCCAAGCCTGATCCTTGACCAGAAACCATTGAATCAGTCAATGACCCGTTGACCTGGGCAGTTGAACCGTCAACCCATTCAACGATTTTTGCTGTTTTTTAGCTTTAATTTTTTGTCAGAACAGATCATCCTTCGAATCAGACAGTCGAACTGTTGACCCAAAAATCGATGGCCAGAACAGTTCTATTTCCGGATCATTTTTTAAAAACCATGATACAACATTTCTTTCTAAGAAGCCATTCATAAGAGGTGTAGTGTTTTCCTATTGCTTCCTTCGTATCCTTGATTAGATTATTTCTTCTTTTTCTTTCCGAAAAATACTTTAATATTCTTGCGTTCCTTTTACAAATTTCAAGTTTGTGAAGCTTTTACTCACTTGGGCAATGAGCTATAAACAAGCTATGATGCTATAGAGGAACAACTTAATATTCTTTGAAGCACCAACCTTTTGCTCCATTTCCATTTCCGACCATAAGAAGACATGAATCTTTGTAAATATGATCTGAGGTTGAATAAAAAACAATATCCCATAAGAATATGGGTTAAAAAACCATTAAAAACAAAAGGAATTAGTAATCTGTTACTGAGTAGCACATAACCCATTTTATGCATTCAGAGTGAGAGTGAAGATGATGATTAAAACGGGTGCAAGTTGACTTTGTTTTAGACCATGGTCTGGTATCGAAAAAGTTTTGATCAATCAAAACCAATCCAGAATTTGATAAATAATTTAGCTATCACATTTATGATTCTAATAGACATTTCTTCAGATATCATATCTTTTCTATATCAAAGATTCATAGTCGAACTCTTAAATGGTTAGCATAATAAACCATTAAAAACCATAACAAAAACACATGATTCAACCGCCAGATTATTACTCAACTAGTATGGCCATGTGGGTCGATGATAATAAGAAAAATGGGAAAAAAATCACTGGGATGAAGTTTTTGATTTGGTTTATTTCATAAATTAGGCAAGGGTTGAATAGAATAGTAATACATGTAAAAGTTAAAAGTAATTGGTTGTTGCGACTGGATTATCATTACCCAATTACCGGAAAAACTTTGGCTGTTGGGGGCCAACAGTCTTTCCTGTTGAGAGAGTTTTTGGGTTGGGCACGTTATCATGAAAGTAGACAAATTAGTAATTGCCTTCTGATTTATTTTGAGTAAAAACAAAAGCATGCCCCTAAATTGGTGAACTGCCGTGAACGTGCCCAAACCCAAAAACTCTCTGAACAGGAAAGGTTGTTGGCCCCAACCGCCAAAGTTAATTCCCCAATTACCCACTTTTAAATCATTTTCCATAGTCAATTTTACTTTGACCAGCGTATAAATTTGAAATAAATAATATTTATTATTTCTTCTACAACTATTTAATTACACTAACGAAATTTGTAAGAATAATTAGAATATTTTCAATATAATGAATTAAAAATAAATTTAACAATAACTAAATAAATAAAAATAAAATTAGAATAAATCTATCAACTTAAAGAGTTTAACAACTTTAATTAATTTAACTTAATTAATAAAATAATTTAAGTTATTAAATTAATTCAGAAGTAGCGCTTAAGTTGGACATGGATTGGCTTAGTTTAATTAAAAATCTGATAGGGCGTAGCTTCAATTATGCTTAACAAAGTCCATGCATTACAAGGGTACCAACTAGTATAGTATTTTTTTATAAGAAACTAGTATAGATTATATCTTATATATTTGGAATAATATCTTACGTATATGGTATAATCCTATATGACATATATAAATGTAGTATGTATACCATGTATATGTGACATATATGTATATTATGGTATTAAGCCAAAGCCTGTGCAATGCTCGGGTTTTGTTAAGGAAAGTTAAACAATAGAAATACATAGGAGTATATAATTGTTTTATATTTTAACTTTTTAATAACCAACCCGATCAAACTTGACCCGAATTGGTCGGTTTTCTAGTATTTTCAATCAGTTTTGGTTTAACAATTTTTCAACTCGACCAACTTAGGTCAGTTTCGATTTGGCTATTAGTAAATTGACCAAAACTGAATCGACTTGACAATAGATATATATTAATATTATATATTTACATATAATTTTTTAATATGGAAAATTGGGAAATTCTCATATTTCTTATTCTAAAATACTGTATATCATAAATTTAATTTTTTAATAATACCATTGTAATTTATTAAATTTAAATTTTAAGTTAAATCTCTTGAACAAACAAAACAAATAGAAAATAGACACAAACTAATACAACCTGAGTCGATAGGTTTTCACTAATGGTCAATCGTTTCGGGTGACAAACTCCCCACCAACCAGGTCAATTTGGCTGACGAAACATCCTACAACTAAATTGAACCAATCCTTGAACACTCTTAATTTCAGCTAAATTAATAGTAAAATCTCTAATAAATAACAATAGTTTAATATCCTATAGTTATTGAAAATTTATAGCACAAATACACATTATTGAAATTAAATTTATAATGAAAATACAATAGATATCTAATAAAACTACAATAAATACTTAAAATATATTAAATTAGTCAATAAATAGTATAATCTCAAATAATAGTTTAATCTCTAATAAATATAAAAAACACATAACTACTAAAAATAAATGTACAAAAAAATGCAATAAATACGATAAATTAAATTTCAAGAGTTAAATAATAGTTGTTTAATCTCCAATAATTTTTGACAATTTATTGTTAAATAACAAAATAAAAATATATTTATAAATAATTAATGAAAACATATTTATCTAAAACATAATAAATAATTACTGAAAATAAAATAACTATTAATTTTAGTATGTATATAGATAAATATATAATGAATGTACACTATTATTAAAAAATCATTACTAATAAATATTATTTTTCGAAAGTTGTTTTCTATAATTATTAATTGATATAAGTGAAATTAGTTATTTACAATATTATTTTTTTTTAATTTTTAAAGTATTAATTATTTATTGAATCTAAGAATCTGTAAAATTATAATTGGTACTATTATTACATAATTCATCATTAATTTTGTAAGATATTAAATTATTATTAATGTGAATATTATGAATCTATTATAATTATTTTTCTACTTTTAAGAAATTTTTTAAATTTATTACATAATTCGTTATTTTAACTAATTAAAATTTAGTCATGTTATATTTCTACTTTGAACCGTTGTTGACTCAAACAATCGGACTGTTCGACTCGGTAACTATCTAGGCAACCGGTTCTGTTTTACCTAAACCTAGTCCCTAGCCAAAACCGTTGAATCAGTCATTGACCCATTGACCCAGGCGGTCAAACCATTTACCCCTTCGACCCGTTCAATGGTTTTTGGTTGTTTTTATTTTAATTATTTTTTTTAATTTTTTGTTAAAATGGGCTGTTTGTTTGGATCTGATAGGTAAGGAGAGAGAGAAGAAAAAAGAGAGTGAAAGAGAAAGATGGAGGATTCACCATTGCTGATTTGTGTTTGTTCAGAGAAGACAATGAATAATGTTTTTTAACATTCTTCTTTTATTTATTTTTTATTTTTTGTTAAGACCCGCAAACTGCTACCTGGGTCAGCATTTCACATTCTATTGTTTTTTTAGAAAATAACGGTTCAAGATAAAAAGGAACCGGTGACCTATCCGATTTCCCGGCTGAATGGTTCAAACATCTCGGTCAGCGTTTTTTTACTTTTCAATGCTCTTTTTTAGAAAATAACGGTTAAAGACAAAATGGAACCCGGTGAACTGTCTAATTTCCAGATCAAACGGTCCGATCATCTGGGTCAGCAGCCTTTTACTTTTCAATGTTTTTTTCTTTAGAAAATTGGTTCAGGACAAAATGAAACTAGTGAGTAGTTGTCCGGTTTCCAGGCTGAATGGGTCAAGAATCTGGGACAATAACGACTTTAAAATCTTGTAATATAGATAAATATAGGTCTTAATGGAAGGAAGTATGAATATTTATTTATTTTAGTCAAAATAACTAAGAAATCTGAAACACCATTTGTACTTTTAATAGGTGTATTTTATTTATTTATTTATTGATTTATTAAAAATTAGTAACTTCAATAGTGAAAAATATAAATGTTTTTAAATACAGAATTTAATGAGAAATAATATAATGGCTAATGCATTAATAGGTCTTAATAAAAAGCAATAAGATGAAGTGAAAAGTGGAAATGCAAATTTTATAATATGAAGTGTTAAATTTAAAAAGATAAATTGTACAAGCTTTGGAGAAAGATCTATTATCCGTCACTTGAAACCAACTTGGCCATTGTCACACTAAAAGGTCCATCATCTTATTTCTATGGGAAAATTTTCCATCAGTATCTTATATTTGGTTGGAGTGACAATTTTATCTTTAAATTTTAAAATGTAATAATTCAATATTTGAACTTTTAATTTGCGACAATTGGTTACCTGACATTAATTCACATAAAAAGACGTAAATGCCCACGAATGGGTTCTTCTGCTTTAGCTCACCATTAACTTGGTTTTACGTATATACCACACAGATCGCTGGATTCCTTCAGCTCTCTGATCGTCATCAGCTACTCACCCGGAAATGCCTCCCTCCCATGTCAGATTCCTTACCATTCTTTCTCTCTGTCTTCCATTTCTCACTTCATTTATTCCCTGCACCAATGACAAAATTAATAGATGGAAAAAGATTGAGGGTCTGTTGGTTCATAATCAGAATTTGAATCGGAATCGGAATAGGAATCCTTTGGAATTGGAATTGGAATGGTCTATTTTTCATACCTGTTTGGTTTAGACAAGAATCGGAATCGGAATAGGATTTCAATTGATGTTGCTTGGTTCATGAAGAGGTTGGAATCAGAATCAACCATGATTTATAATTTTGCCCTAATAAAATAAAAAAGATGAAAATGCATGAAAATACCAAAAAATGCAGAAGTTTTTCAGGAAAATGCAAAAATTACAATAATTTTGTAGAAAATTTAGAAAAATGCATGAAAATACTCAAAATTTGCAGAAATTGCAAAAAAAAAGTATAAATTTTGCGGGAAATTGCAGAAAAATCCATGAAAATACCCGAAATTTTACAGAAATTGTAGAAAATGCAGAAAATTGCAGAACATTGCATGAAAATCGGAAAATGGCAGAAATTACAATAATTTTGCAGAAAAATTCAGAAAAATGCGTGAAAATATCAGGAATGTTGCAAAAATTGCAAAAGTTGCAAGAAAATGTAGAAACTACAACAATTTTGAAGAAAATTACAGAAATTTTATGGTTCAACTACAAATAAAGAGGGGCCACTGATATTCATAAAAAGAAAAAGAGGGGCCATTGATTGGTTCGATGATAAAATCTTGGGCCAACATGTGTGAGAATTTGGGTTTAGTCTGAAAGTTAGCTGTTCCAAGGAACAAGGGGGAGAAAGAGCTTGGTTTGAATACAACGGCGTGGCATAAATCTCAACAATAAAGAAAAAAATAAGAGTAGTTTGAAATTAAACTTTTCATGATAACCAATGAAGAAAAAATAATACAACGGCGCAGCATAAATCTCAACAACATTTCATCACATTGCACCCATTCCTACAATCTCAATAACAATACCTAACGAGATCAAATCGATTATCCAATCTAGTTTGAGTATCTACTGAACTGATTTCTAAATTGTAAAATAGAGCTTGGTTTGAAGAGCAAAACCTGGATTGACTGGTTTGAAGAACTCGTTAATGGCAGCTCCCGAATTAGAGCAGGGGGCGGATCTGCAAAAAATAAAAAATCATGTTATAATCGATTAAAAAAAAGGAGAGGAAGCAGGAGGGAAGAAGAAGAAGAAAAAGAAGAAGAAGAAGATCCTGCATGCAGTTGATTTGGAAGAAGAATGAGGAGGGGAAGAACCGAAGAAGAATGGATCGGAGGCAATCTTACCTCGTCGAAGGGCGGTTCGGCAACGACGAGTATCCTGGATTGACTGATTAGAATGGGAATGGGATTCCCGTTCCGTTTAATCAAACATCCAGAATGGGAATGAACTATTCCGATTCCGATTTCATACTCCTATTCCCTCGAACCAAACAGGCCTTAATTGTTTTGGTACATTTTATTCAAAATTCAGGCAGTCGATTCTACAATGCAGTCGAAGTCCCTGAGATCTCCAGCGTGCCCTAGCGACCTGCAATAACAACAATAACAACAAAAACAATCTTATGTGCGGTCATCTCCAGAAAATGTGAAGCATTCCACGCCGGAAATCCGTTCTCCAGTGCCGGAAATTTCATCTGGTGAAAACACCTCTTCCTCTTCCAGTGTTCAATTTCAAGGAAGGTTTACAATCCTCGTGGAAGTTCAAAGAAGCACCGAGGCTTTCTCTGGATAGCAGAGATACTGTTGATGGAAAGGGAAACCTATATCCGAAGGAGATCCGAATGAATGCATCAATCTTCGCTGCGACTCAATGTAGCGTAAACTCTAGAGAAGAGGCGTCTGCCGATGGTAATGATAAGCAGCACCGTTCGCCCAGCATCATCGCATAGCTTATGGGCCTCGAGGTGCTACCGGACTCCAACCGTGAACCTCTCAAGAAAGCTGACCAGCCTAAGCTAAGGAGATCTGCTTTAGAGTCCAGGGTGTCAAGAGATCTGCTTCAGTATCATTTTGTAGACGGAAACAACTTCCAGATGAAGCAGCCTTGCCAAACGAATTTCGGAAGCAACGTCATAAGAAATGCGACAAGAGATAATGCTGCTCGGCAAGATAACAAATCAAACGTTAGTACACCAGATTGAATGGACTTCTGCGTCAGAAAACCGAAACACGAGCAATCGAAATCTCCGAGCGGATGCCAATCTGCATCCACATGGAAAGCGCCCCAGCAACATAAGAGTTGTTTTGATGCGCAAGATTTATTTCCGGAGCCAAAGTAGGCGGGCTCTCTATATGGAGAGATCGAGAAACGGTTGAAGATGTGGGGAATCGATGAACCAGCCCAGGATCTGGAAACGCTGAAGCAGATTCTCAAAGCTCTACAACTCAAAGGGCTACTGCATTGTAAGAAATCGGCAGAGCAACAGATCGGGCATAGGATGTTAATGGTACTCTTATTTTGGTTTTTTCTCGTAAACTTTTGACGGGTTCTTTTGCTTTTCTCCTTCAATTTCAAATTGTTGAAGGGGATATGTTGCAGAAAAGGCAAAGCAGAGGAGAAGTTTTCTTCTTCTAAACTGTTATTTTCTTGCAGTTTGAGAGAGATAGTTGAAGGAAAAGAAACAACGGAAGTTGTCATCTGAGAATTGGGATGGAGTTTCCACGGATGTAACATCCAAAAAAGCAGACCAGAAGCGACGAATTGTTACAAGTTCAAAGTTTGAGTATTGGATTGTAGTATTTTAAAGTATGGGGATCAAATTGTCACTTGAGCCAAATTACAAGATGAACTCCTGTTTGGTTGGTCGTGGACGGGACCGGTCCACACTATATCGTAGACTGGCCCTGTGCACACCCCAAATTATCGTCAACAACATTTTCTCATGGAGGGGGTCGGTCCACTGTTCATTTCTTATAGCCTGCTTCACAGCACCCTCCAAACTTACCGTTGAAGGTCTCCACTACCAAAGATCTCTGCCACTATCCTCGGCCGAAGCTCTCCACCACTCGTATGTTATTAGATTTGTTAGAATCTCTCCACCACCGGTATGTTATTTTTGTTTGTTTATTTTTAATATTTTTTACCAATAAAGTAATAATTTTTTTTAATTATTATTACCATTTTTGTTGAAATTAATATTTTTAGTTAACATTCAATTGCCAAAGCCTTTTTTTCAATTGTATGATCAACTGTGTAGATAATTTCATAAACTATATATGAGATACATGAAATTAAAAGGTGTGGTGTGGACCAGTCCACACCCACCAATTTCTCACCCACGCTACAGAGCACCCTAGAGGTGTCACCATATCTGCTCCTCCCCCTATTAAAATAATCCCAACTAGAATTCAAGTTTGGAAGTTTCTCCAAATCATTAATCCAGTCAAGTGGGTAGTTAGGTTCCAAAGTATCCCTAAAAAATCAAGCACTTGAAGAAAAGAAAGAATGAAAGAAAAAAGAAAAAAAAAAAACTGAATAGTGAATACGTTACCTCATCGTTTGAACCTAAAATCAAGGTAGTCAGATATGAGAATAAGGGTTACACAACTTAGTTAGTAGGGGTGTTCATATTGAATTGCAAACTGACCAAATCAGCCTGACCCAACCCGATTTGGTCGGCTTTTCAACATCAGTGATCGGTTTCAGTTTGTGTAAGTAAATAAACCGACAGTTCGATTCGACTTTGGTTTTCATACATGAAAACCGAAACTGAACTGAACCGAACCGAACATGTATTGCATACACTAAGGTAGAGTGTTTCCATTCTTGGCTAAATGGCTATTGGCCTTGCTCCTTAGTCCCTACTCCCTAGTCCTTTCCTATCCTAGTTAGCTTCAAGTTCAAGTAACATAATAACACTACTTAAATGAGGAATTGCTAGTCCTTCCCTATCTTAGATATCTTTAAGTTTAAGTAACATAATGGCACTACCTAAATGGGGAATTGGTTTTGTCTTTGAATTGTTTTCTTTTTTTGAATCGAAAAATTTACATCAAATAAGAAACATAGGATATGGGGGGGGGGGGTCATACTTTGAGTCAATTTCAAAAACTAATTGAAATAAGAGTATAATACCCACACTTTATTTCACAATTTATTTTTACCCTTTTGGGATTGACAAGTATTACACGTATTCCTCTTCATTTTCATCCTATCTTGGAGAAGCATCAAACAGGTAATGTACCTCCATGACTCCCCACACCCCCCCACCCAACCAACCTCAAAGAGGCTCGGCTAGCTCTTAATATTTTTGTGATAGAACAGCAAAGGGAACCTTCAAACCAACCAATTAAACTAACAAACTAATCCAAACTGAACTTTCAAGTTTGAGTTGGTTTTACTCTATTATGGGTCAATTTTGGTTTGGTGAATATGCAATCTAACCAGGTCTGGTCGGTTGAACACAATCACTGAAACCGATCCAACCTTAATAACGTGCTTTATTACCTTTCCAATTCTTATAATATGAGTTAAAGAGAGTTAGAGATGAGTTAAAGAATTCTCAAACGATACTGAGAGATCATTTGAATTAGATACAAATTTTTGTGCTTTCCGTTGAATAATGGTAATTGAATTCTCTTGATATTTTTTAGGGGTGAGCAAAATAGATTGGTTTTAATCGTATAGAACCAACCTTGAACTGGACGAACCAACCTTACACAATTTATTACCGGATAGGGTTTGATTCCAAACCCCCACCTAGGTTGGTTTCAGGATCTAGGGGCTTATTCTACCCGAACCAAACTAGAGAACTGTCTTGGTTGAATTTAAACATGTTTACAAAAACCATAGCATGGTCTCGCTTGTCCACTAAGCCTCTTAAGTGAATTGATAATTTTCTTTAGTTTAATATTTGAATCTGTATAAGAAGTAATGTAAAAGATAATATTTATAAAATTTAAACTATAATGATAAGTTTTGAAACTACTATTATTAGTGATGCAATATTTTATTATGTAATTATGTCACATTTATAATTTTTAATGTTCAAAAAATAACTTATTAACATATAGTAATATAATAAACTCAACAACATATAAGGCTATATAATTTGATTCTTAATGTTATGGTTTTTTTTTTAACAATATGTTTAATTTTTTTTAGGGGGGGATAAAGAAAGAATAGGTTTCATGGGTAGACCCTAAAATTGCCAAGGCTAGAATTGTAATTGTCAAAGCAACGCCTTAGCAACAAGGCATCCTTTGAGTCTCACATCGCCTAACGACCAAGCAATTTTGTACTTTCTATAATAAAATACTTTTTTTTATTCTTTATTTTTTGAGATTATAATTATAAAGTAGACATTATTAAACTAAAATATTCATTTTGTGTATTTATATACTAATTTCTTTTTATTATTTTCTTATTTCTTAGGGTTTAATCAACACAAACATCGCTAGATGCTGTATTGTACCCCCAAAGACTTCAAAACTTAAACCAATAAGTAAGAACTTAAAATTTTGTTTAATCAATATGTTTTCTTCTTTTCCTTCTTTAATATATTCTTAATCAACACTACTACTACTACTTTTTCTTTTCTTCTTTTCCTATAACAAAAATAAGAGTTCAACCCCTAATATTTTTTGAATTTTCTTTTCCTTCTTTTTCTTCTAATGAATATGCTGATTTTCTATACTTTAACATGAATTTTATACTTTTCTTATAAAAATTATGAATAATTATTAAGGAAATATGGTTATGATACCTAGAGAACTATCCTAGAATCTATATTTTTTTTACATAAAAAGTCCATTGTCTACTGTGACTAGGCAACAAGGCACCTCCTGTTGCCTAGCCTCGCCTTGGTACCTTGAGATTTTGTTAGGTTGTGTTTGGTTTGAAGGAAAAGAATTTGATTACTAATCCTAAGTAGTGGCCAATTAGTCCTAAAATTGCAAAGAAATTATAGAAATTTTCTACTAAATACCTACTATTGATGTATTTTAAAGGTTTAACAAGATGGCATCAGCTTTTCATATAAGAAAACATAAATATATTTGTTCGGGTCATGGTTGAGTTGGCCCTGGACACCATGTGTTGCCTACATGGCCATCTTATCTCTTCGGCCACGTCAGCATCGCGTCACTTCCACGGCCCACCTTATCTCCTTGGCCACATTAGCGCTGCATCACCTCCATGGCCCACCTTATCTCCTTGGCCACGTTAGCACCGCGTCACCTCTACGGTCCACCTTATCTTCTCAGTCACGTTAATGTCGCGTCATGTGGATAAGCATGAATTAGATAGGAGAATGTTGTACGGGTGAGGACTCCGTTGGGGATTAAGCCTTATCCCAAAAACCTAGACGGTTAACCTCATCCCAACAACCCTGGAAGCCCAATCCGACTAAGACATGGATCATTGGCTATAAAGAGGCATATCCCGCTCAAGGTAAGGGATATAACTCTTGATTTTCATACTGTTACTCTACTTAGACCAACATCGTTCTCTAACTACTTGGCCCGACCGACCACCTTCCTCAACTAACTTAAGCGTCAGAGTATCTACCAGGGATAACTCCTCGGGCCTCTGACTGTCTTCTTGGTTTCAGATATTGGGACGCGGCCTTGTCTTTCCACCTCAGCTTTGCCCAATTGCATGGTTATTTGATTGTGACCTCGGTTCAACCTCTACCTCGGATCAATCAGCATAATATTTTTTAATTTTTAATTCTTTTTTGTGTCTGTTACAATATGCTCATTAATGATCGTAGTTCAATGAACAAAAATAGAAAGTTAAAATCAATTAATTTATCCAAATTTCAATCAAGAAATTTGCATCATATTTGTTGAAGAAGAACAATACGGACGTATAGTGTTTGAAAAAATAGGATACATACAAAGAATTCAAGAACAAAGATGTATTCCACAAGAATCCAACAAAAAAAAAAAACAACATGAGTAAAAATTTGAATTTGCAGTAACAACTTTATTAGTTCTACAAGCCAAGCTCCATATCTAGAATGGAACTTTCAAATCTCTCATTGTCAGGAGTGGTGCAAGGGGCAACATATGTGCATAAAAGGAAAGAAAAATGGAAATAGAAAAAAGCCAAAGAGGAAAAGAGAGCACTACATTTAATGTGGTTCAGCCAAATTACCTGCATCCATCGACAATAGTTTGAAACTTTATTCTTCACTACATTTAATGTGGTTCACACTCTTACACCCTTTACAAAATACCCATACTCGAACCCAAACATTAATACCCAACACTTGTATAAGAAGAGAACAAATTAAATTGGGATGATATAAATAGAAGAGGGGTCCTTATTTATAGTAATAAGGAGAGGCAAGGGAATTTCTTTAAAAGTTTTATAACTACATGTTTCACTGCCTCCCAATTGCGGTTGAAGTACTTGGCATATATTAAGCGGTGAAAATGGTCTTCACCACCTAACGTAAACGGTGGGCTATACCAATGGGCCATCGCTTTGTATTTTGGTGGTCAAGCAATTGATGGTTCCCACCAAGAAATTTTACATTAGAAAAACTTATCTCACCACAAATTTCTTTAGCATATCTGTAATATTAATGTTATTGGTATCAATCTTCTTTAATGAGATATAACCATCTTCAACTACTTCATCAATAAAATAGAATTATACACAAGCACATATGTGCTTGGTTCAAGCATGAAATATTGGATTTTGTGCTAAGTGAAATGCCTTTTGATTGTCATAATGTATTGCCATCACTTTCTTCTTGATGCTAACTTCTTCAACCAAATACCTTCTTTACATGTTTGTGTAGCTAATATATAATCTATTTATATTGTAAACAAAGCCATTATAGATTGCAACTTTATTGCCCAGTTCATTGCACCATCAGCTAAAGAAACCACGTAGCTAATAGTTGATTTTCTATTATCATGATTTTCTACAAAGTCTTCATCCACATAAGTAACTAACACCATGTTTGGGAGTGCTTATTTGGGCTGAGACCATACCATTAAATACTTATTGGTGTTTGGGAAATAAGTCCAAAATAAGTACTTATTTTTTAAGCCCAAATTTCTAGCTTCTTTTTTAAATGATCATACAATAAGCACTTATTCAATTTTTTCTCTCATTATTGTCCCCAATAAATTTTTAGAATACCGGCTCTACCCATTCAATGTAAAAAAAAAATGTTTGGCTTCTACTTCTCTGTTGTCACCCTTGCAGCAAGGGGTCAGGGCTTTAATCAAGAATGCAAAAAAGCTTTTACAATGTGTAAAGCTATGGCCAGCTACTTGCATCCTTCTCATCCAAAGCGCCTTTGTGGGTAGCTTTGCCTCTTGTACTCTTTTGTTTACTAATGAGGGGTGATTTGGCCCGTCCTAGCGACCGAGGTACATGTGGATGCGATCAGCCAGTAGGATGACAACTCAGTAAGGGAGCCTTGCCAGCAGCTCGGGAGCTTGAACACCTCGGCATAAAGGCACCTTGAAACACAATTTAGTTTGGGGCCAAAGAATCGAAGTGCCAGTTTGGGGCTAAAGAATCGAAGTACCAGTTCAGAGCCAAAGAATTGAAGCACCACATAATCGACTCCAGAAGCTTCCCCAACGGACTCCAAATTTTTCGGGTTCACGACGTCCAATAACAGGGCTCATCCTCACTCCGCCCGAATTGGAGGGAATTGATAAACCTTATCAACTGGCACATTGCTCTCCTTTGGAAACGGAATGGATCTTATCTATGCAGCCCGGAGATCCCAGAGCCTTTTCGTAAGATTCACAACTACTCAACTATATAAGGGCATTGATCCTCAAAGCGAAGGTATGCGCGATTATTTGCTCACTAGCACTCTAGCATTTATACTTAGCTCGCAAACACACAGAATACTGACTTAAGCATCGGAGCAACCTCATCGGGTCTTCCACCCCAATCCTCTGAGCATTGTTTTGCAGATTGATGTAGCTTGACACGCGAGTACGTTCAAGCAACTCTCCAGTTAGGATTTTCCAGATCGCACCCCATTATTTACCATATCTAGCGCCAAAGCTCTAGATCTGGCTTTTGGCATTTGTTTGTTCCAAATCTGGAGTTCCTCTTATCACTAGACATTAACATGATCTCGGATCTGACGTTCAAACCATTTTTTTCTTCTATTGATCTCAGATCTATTGCTTTCTTGTTGATATATTTTTTTCTTTTTCTTTGCTTCAGGTCATCGCAAACAACAAAATAGGGTATTTTGGCTTGAGGTAACACATTATTTCTTTCATTTTTTATGTATTGTTGATTGATGGACGACTATTAAGAGTTATTATTTTTATAAATTTAGAAAAACAAAATCTAATGGATCAAGAGTTTTTTAAGGCTATGTTTCTCTCTTATTTTCTATCAAACCTAACACAAATTAAGGATTTCGGTTGTGCTAGTTTTTCATGGTTCTACCTTATAATAAGCACAAGCTTGATTGTTGTTGTCACTATTGTGTGCTCATTGGATATGGATCTTGGTGTGTCCATAAGTGTGTCGTTAATCACTTCAGAACACCAGTTTAATCATTTATAATTTCTCCGACTCTCAAACAACTATTAACGCAGTAAACGGATAAGAATGGATCGTATCCACAGGGAAGCGAGGGAATAATTAATATACACTCAAGTCTGGACAAGAGAACACAAGAGGGAAGTATAGAAATATAAAAATTAATTAATTAAACTGAGAAAAATATAGAATTTGAACAGTACTAAAAGTTAAAAGTGCATAAACATAAACACATACAAAAATAAATTAATAAAAGAAACGAAATAAAAATATGTAATCCAATCAAAGGTAGCAGTCTCTGGATCTCTCCTTTGACCCCCGAACTTCTCGAGCTAGGCCTTCCGTCTTACCTGGCCAAATTGTAGATATACAGAAAATAAAACGAAAATCAATCGGAATGAAAATAAATTGCAGAAAGTAAATAACGAAACTGGAATTGAAATAATAGAAATTAAAACTAAAATAAAGTAAAAGTGGTTGGGATCCGATTCCAGAGGTGGTAGTAGTGGTGTTGGCAAACTACAAGTAGGAACCCCTCCTCTTTCCTGGGCGTCCTCCTCTTCTTCTACCCTTGAAATTCTCAAGATCAGCCTTCCATCTTACCTGGGGGCAAAATCCAACCCTTTCTTAGGAGCCCTTGGGTCCTTTTATGAGAAGGGTGGATACAACAGGGATTAGAGAGAAAGAGGGGGGCGGTAGCTGGGTTTTAGCAAAGTTTTGGGCACCCTAGGGTTTCTAGTGGAGGGCTAAGATGGTGCTGGGATGATCCTAAGGCTAAGAATAGAATGAGAGGTAGTCCAATATTATGTAGGGTTGAGATTTAATGGCTAAAGGTTGAATGGTGAAGATTAGAAATTAGGTGGCTCCCTAGGGTTAAAATGCTAAAAGGAGAGTGCCCTAGAATGAACAATGGAGATTAGAAGGGGTGGAAGGTGGAGATTAAACAGCTAGGGTGGCTAGGGTTTGCTAAGGATGAAAAGAATAAGTTAAAAGGCACCCTAGGGTTAAGGCGTGGGGAGTATGCTAATAAAGTAGGAGGGGTGCCAAACTGGGTTGAGTAGGTAAGAGGCACCCTTTTAGTTGGACTTCACATCAGCTTCCCAAAAACTACATTTCATCCATGAAACCTCCCTAGTTTTTTACAAAATTTGCACAGGGACCCTCAGAGGTTATGATACTAAAATTAACTAGGAAAAGAACACATCTTGACTATTCTAAGGCCGAATATTCCCCTGAATTGATGCCCTTAAGGTATCAAAATGCAAAGTTATCACACCTACAACTTAAACATTGCTAGTGCCTTAACAATGCATCCTTAAAATTACACTGAGAATATATGCTCTTTCTATTGCAAGGTCATCCCTGACAAAATTAGTCGAGTATCCTAATTCCAGATTTCTCAAATTCTATATATATATATATCGGTATTGGGCTTAAGGGGTAAAACTGTCTTACTTTTAATATTACAGAAACTTGGCTTAAAAATCTTATTTACCCTTCCATTTGTAACCTGTTTTGATAAGCTGAGATTGATTTTTCAAATTAGACATGTATTCTTTTTATTATTTTTTGACAGTGGATTTCTACCCCTGAACTTGATTTGCACACTTATTTCTATTGTTACCTTCCACTGTTTGATGCGAATATCGACACTTGTCTTAGGTGAAAAGACCTGATTACTAAGTGTTAGGTGATTGTTTTCGGCATTCTCTTTCCCGTTTGACGTGAATCTTGACACTTGACTTAGGTGAAGAAACCTGGTTATTAAGTCTAGGGTGTCCATTGACTTTTTATTCTCTTTTTTTTTTTTTTTTTGCAACAACTGTTCAAGATAGTCCTCTGACTAATAATTTGAAGATTTTTTTTGTCTAATTTCTCCATCTTTTTCTTCTTATCTTAGTAGGGGTAAAACTGAGAGTATTTTCTAATTTCTAAACAGCTTCAAAAATATTCAAATAAGACAAATTTTGACTCCTGTCACTTGCTACCAATTTCTATAAAATTCAATATTCTTTTATCAGTTTCCTTAACTTTTTCTGTTTGGGAATCTCTTTTAATAGAAAGATTTTTAAAAATTTTTAGTGAAATTTTAATTCTACATTTCTAAAGACTTAGTTTCATAATTTTTTTTCAATTTTTCTCTCTTTTTTTCACCCCCAACTTAAATGCCATTGTCCTTAATAGCATGACTAGAATGATGCAAAGAAGATTTTGGCCAAAGGGAACAACGAATAGGGTTTTCCTGAGGGGTTCAAGGTATGCCACTTGGTCATGAATCAAGAAAAAAAAAACTCAAATCCTAAAATTAACTGAAAAAAAAAAATTTTCGTTGGGTTGCCTCTCAACCAGTGCTAAGTTTAACGTCTTCAGCTAGACGCAACTATTCATCTCTCTCATCCAAACTCTCATACTCAATTTCGTTTTCATACCAACTAGGACCGGATCGAGCTAACCAAGGGGTAGGTAGGTCATTCATGAGATTCTCCACTATGTCCACACTGCCTTCATCTTCCCCTAGGTTTGGATGCTTAGAGGCATTAAAAACATTCAATTGGACCTTCTGCTCCCCAAATGAGATGTTCATTTCCCTCAATTTACAATTGATATTTGCATTAGCCATTGCTATGGACATCTTAAGATTATCGAAATATGGTTCAGCTCTTCGATTGGGATCATGTCTAGGATAAAATCCGATGAGAAGTGACAACCCTCTACCCTGACCATGACATTCTCAATAACACTTCGAGGAGTGTTGACTGACCAATCAACAAGTTGCAGAATTATCGATGTTGATTTTAACTCACAGATCTTGAACCTATCATAAATGGATGGAAGCGGAGTTATACTGACCCCAAGATCCAATAGAGCCCGATCAAAGGTGAGTCCAGTGATGACACAACATATGAGAGGAGCACTAAGGTCTTTCATATTCTGGGGGAGTTGATTTAGGAGAGCTGCACTAACATCTGCCAAGAGCATCAATTTTTGTGGGGCCGATTGTGGCTCCATCATTTGAGTACATAGTTCTTTCAAGAACTTGGCATAGGCTGAGACATGTTGGATCACATTGAGGGGAGGGATGTTAATATGGACTTCCCATCTCTCCTCATTGTGAGTTTCTTTGTTCTTTTGCACTAGCCCAACTATGAGTGTAGATGGAAAGGGTACTATGGGTTGGTTTATTATAGGCTCTTTTTCTAAAGTTTTCTTTCCTTCTTCTTCTCCCCCCAACTTAGGGTCTTCCTGCTCCTTTTCATTAACTCTCTTTTTCTCACATGGATCCTCTAAAATCCTCCCACTCCTTAAGGTTGTTATGGCCTTGGTATTTTTACACTAAGGATTCTTAGGAGGTAGCTGAATTTGTTGTGGACTAAAACCCAGTGGCTGATTTCTAGGAGTTGCAACCGGTTGACTCGGTATGTTCCCTACTTCTCTCCTCACCTTGGCTTCAGCTAGCTGTCCTATGTGCCTCTCTAATCTATCAAAGGACTACTGTTGATTTAGCATCAGCTACTGAAGCTTCATGAATTGGTCATCTACTGTACGGGATTGAGGGGATTGTGGGTAGCCTTGATATGGTTAGGCCGGTGGACTCCTAGGGTACACCTACTAGAACTGGTTTTGTACTACTGGCCTTTGAAACTGTTGGGCCATGAAGTTGGACAGATGCTAATGGGACTGTACATTGGGTTGATGTGTCCTCCAAGAAAAGTTAGGATGGTTTCTCCACCTAGGGTATAAGTATTAGAATATGGATCATTATTGGGCCTTGAAAAACTCTGAGCCGCCTGAACTTGTTCTTTGATTAAAGGTGGAAACTGGGCCACAGTAAGATAGTCATCAACCTGGTGGGTCGGGCTGGCACAAATGGAACATAATTCGAGATAAGAGGTAGATGGGCCCGATTGCTGGTTAAGAGTGAAAAACTGGTCGAATTTCTAGGCTAGAAGGTCTACCCTATCCAACTTTCTAGAAATGGCATTCAAGTTCATTTTTTCCTCGGGCTCTATATTATTTCTAACCTTAGAATCCTGCCCTCTTTGAGGGTCCCACCAACCTTTCATAGGAATACAACGATGCATTATTGATAGAATTCTCACCCAAGGTTTCGAAAAGATTATAAGCTTCATCCTCGCTCTTGCTCATAAATGCCCCCCACATGATGCATCTACCATCTGCTTGTATTGATCTGTCAGGCCTTCATTGAAGGCCTAGACAATTTTCCACTGGGACAGGCCATGGTGTGGGCATTTTCTCATTAACTCTTTTATCCTCTCCCAAGCCTCATGAATTTGTTCACCCGATGTTTGGGTGAATCCCGTGATAGCTCTCCTCATGGTATTGGTTCTACCTATAGGATAGAACTTCCTAAGGAATTCTTGTTGCATTTTTGCCCAAGTCCTAATGAGTTTCCTTGTAGTCCCTAACCAATGCTTGGCCTTAGCCTTCAAGAAGAAGGGGAAAGAGTCAATCTAAGCGCATCATCATTGAAAATTTGAATCCTTACAGTTGAACATATTTCCAAGAACTAGTCTATGTGCTTGTATGGGTCCTCACTTGGGTTCCTATAGAAGGATGGGAGTATTTGGATTGTACTTGACTTAATTTCATACTGTAAGGCCTAAGTATCAGGTAACTGGATGCAAGATGAAGGGTTGTCATGTGTTGGAGTGAAGTATTCCTTCAACTTTCTAGGTTGGGCATCATTGATTCCGGCCATTTGATTTTGGTGTTGATGATGGAGGTATCTCTCTATTTCAAGCCTTGTTTTTCACCTAACGCCTTGTTTCGTGCCCTAAATTGAAATACAAGAATAGTGAGTCCAATTAGGCACTAAATAAGTATAAAAGACTGAATATTAAGGGATAAAAATATGATATTTTTCATTCTCATCATAGAGTCCCTCTGTCCAAGGGTCTGTGTCCCAAGACTCCCGAAGAGACTGAGGGCATGAAAAATTCCCTATGCCTCAACAGTAGGGAGCATCGTGTATGCCATGCTGTGCACTCATCCTGACATTTTCTCAAGTAGTGAGTGTGGTAAGCAGATACCAATCTAACCCAGGGCTAGAGCATTGGATCGTTGTGAAAAACATATTAAAATAACTTCGAAGGACAAAAGAGTTTTGTCTGGTATTCGATGGTAGTTCACTACAGATCATCAGGTATACTAATACCGACTACCAATCAGATCTAGATGGTAGAATCTCTACATCTGGTTACATCTTCATGATGGGGTCCTGAGTAATAAGAATAACAGTCCACAACCCAAGCCAAACACATTGTCATAAGTGAGGCTGCCTAATGAAAGAAGTGTTCATTCTAGAATTTAAAATTCAGCACATCACCCATTCCATTGTTGTATGACAACACTGATCTATGGGAGATTGATGTTAAAAGTTAGCATCAGCGGAAAATGTAGCAGACCCATTGACTAAGCCACTCACACAGAAAGTGTTTAAGAAACACGTGGAAAGTAAGGGACTTCGGCTTGTACCCGATTGGACCTAAGTGCAAGTGGGAGCTATTAGATAGTTATGCCCTTAGCTCCAATCAGATTGATGTATCTTTTGACGTTTATTGTAAATGAATAAAGTACATAATTGATTCATGTCATTGTGGTGTGTTTCTATGTAATACCCTTAAACTAGACACTTATGAGACTCGTGTTAGTTTAGAATCTTCACAGTTGTTGAATAGATCTGGGGAGATTTATCCTACCAAGGCTGACATTGATATGCTACCAAGTTGGTTGGGGTGGATTATTTGAGCTACCAGGGTGAGACCTGAGGTACATGCAGTGTAGGTTTTCTTGAAACCCTAAACCGGATCAAAATTCTAGTATTACCCTGGACCTTGGAGATAGATAGGTTCTACAGTTTCTCTCCTTAGAGATCTCCTTCCCAACATAACACAGAAGTCTCATTTCTTCTTATTAAAATTTTGAGTTTAATTTCAAATGTGGATTTTGAAATTTAAAATCAACTTTTGAAACTTTCTCTTTTTTTTGGAATTTAAATTTTTGAAATTTAAATTCAAAATCAGCCTTCGAAATTTAAATTCCCCAAATCTAAATTCAAGTTGGAATTTTTAAAATTTTTTTCTTCTTTTTCTGTTTTTTTAAAGGAAAAAAAATCAATGGCATGACCTAGGGGCTGACCTAAGGTTTCCTAAACTAGTGGTTCAACCAATGTGAATCCTTATAGGTTCACTTGGAATTACACCACTTTCTTTGGTTAGCCCGGTAAGAGGTGGGGATGTGGGAGGTTCCCCTTGCTCTCGCAAGGACCTAATTAAGTAACCACAAAACCCGCTTATGCTTAGCCGTTTAACCTCTTTCCTTAGACACCAACCGCTGGTTAAGGAAAGTAATTTCAAGCTTCCCTAAAATTCAGCACACCATTGAACCAAATGTGAGGCTTCCCTAAAGGATCTTTCTATCCAAATTTTAAATTAGGGCTAGGGTGAACCACACATGAATGATGGTGATTTTTGGGCCAAGGAAGGGTGAACAAATCCCCACCTTATCTTATTTAAGTTGGATGCCCTTAAATGAATTAACGGAAAGACAAAATAAACACAACAAAATGCAACTAACTACAATGCATCAACAATTAATATGCTGAAATTTTTTTATTTAGTTACATTTTTTCTTTTTTTTAATAAATGAAAAAAAATCTAAAATTAATATGAAAAGAAAAATATGCTGCAAAAATAAAATAAAATAAAATGAATGAAATTTTATTTGTTTTTTAATCTGAAATAAAAGAAAAACAGAAACCTAATAAAGCAAAAAAAAATCAAACAGAAAATTAAAATAAAGACAAAAAATAGATCAAGAAACAAAGCAGAAGAAAAATAATACAAAAATAAATAAATAAATCGAATCTAAAAAAATTAATCAAAATTCAAAAATAACTATTCTATAAAAAAAAGAGTTTGAAAATAAAAATAAGAAAATTAAAAGAAAATGGAATGACTACACCATAAATGTAATCCATTTTTTCTTCTCCTCTCTTCTCTTCCATCCCACAATCCTGCAATGCTTCGGTACCCCACCTTTCGTTATTCCATCCTGTAGAATCAAAGAGAAGCAAGAATTAAACTAAGATAACGGATAAAGTAATAAAACAAAAAATAAAAAATAATGAAACATATCCGAAAAAAGTAAATAAAATTTTTTCTCCATGCTTCCCCGGCAATGGCACCGAAAACTTGGTGTGTCCAGAAGTGTGCCGTTAATCACTTCGGAACACCAATTTAATCATTTATAATTTTTCCAACTCACAAACAACTACTAACGCAATAAAGGGATGAGAACGGGTCGTATCCACAGGGAAGCGATGGAAAAATTAATATGCACTCAAATCCGGACAAGAGAACACAAGAGGGAAGTGCATAAATATAAAAATTAATTAATTAAACTGAGAAAAATATATAATTGGAACAGAAATGAAAGTTAAAAGTGCAGCAACATAAATAAATACATAAATAAATTAACAAAAGAAACGAAATAAAAATTTGTAATCCGATTAGAGGTAGCAGACTCTAGATCTCTCCTTTAACCCTCGAACTTCTCGAGTTATGCCTTCCGTCTTACCTGGCCGATTGCAGATCTACAGAAAGTAAACGAAGATCAAACGGAATGAAAATAAATTGCAAAAAGTAAATAATGAAACTAGAATTCAAAGAATAGAAATTAAAACTAAAATAAAGTAAAAGTGGTTGGGATCCGGTTCCCGATGTGGCAATAGTGGTGTTGGCGAACTGCAAGTAGGAACCTCTCCTCTTGCCTGGGCGTCCTCCTTTTTCCCTACCCTTCAACTTCTCAAGATCAACCTTTTGTCTTACCTGGGGGCAGAATCCAACCCTTTCTTAGGAGCTCTTGGGTCCTTTTTATAGAAAAGTGTGGATATAACTGGAATTAGAGAGAAAGAACGGGGCGGTAGCTGGGTTTTAGCAAAGTTATGGACACCCTACAGTTTCTAATGGAGGGTTAGGATGGTTTTGGAGTGATCATAAGGCTAAGAATAGAATGAGAAGTAGTCCAATATTATGTAAGGTTAAGAATTAATGGTTAAAGGTTGAATGGTGAAGATTAGAAGTTAGGTGGCTCCCTATGGTTAGAATGCTAGAAGGAGAATGCCCTAAAATGGACGGTGGGGATTAGAAGGGGTGGAAGGTGGAGATTAAACAGCTAGGGTGGCTAGGGTTTGCTAAGGATGAAAAGAATAAGTTAAAAGGCACCCTAGGGTTAAGGCGTGGGGAGTATGCTAATAAAGTAGGAGGGGTGCCAAACTGGGTTGAGTAGGTAAGAGGCACCCTTTTAGTTGGACTTCACATCAGCTTCCCAAAAACTACATTTCATCCATGAAACCTCCCTAGTTTTTTACAAAATTTGCACAGGGACCCTCAGAGGTTATGATACTAAAATTAACTGGTAAAATAGCACATCTTGACTATTGTAAGGCCAAATACTCCCCTGAATTGATGCCCTTAAGGCATCAAAATGCAGAGTTATCAGGTCTCAACACCTAGGTTTGTTCATCTTACAAGATTGGAATTTGGTCACATTTTCCCTCACTATATATATGGTTTCTGCCAACACCCAGGGCATCGTTTAGGAGGGGACTGGATAGAGTTCAAAAATTCATTTTAATCTTGGGTTGCATTCAAGAGGGGACTAGACAAAGTTCAAACTTCATTTTATGCCATGAAACATGAGTCTCCTTTGCATGATGATATCATTTATTTACTGTTATTTTACATTATTTTATTTGTTATGAAATATTTTACTACTTTGGATAGGATTTTTTTTTTCAGCATTCTTGCTGCAGAAATTTTCCCTTGAATTGAAGCCTTAGTTTTGTGCTGCATAAGACAATAAGAAATTCATAGATTTAGCTTAGTGCATGGATAGATATGGTCTTGCATTGGGTTTGACAATAAGATATGTCCCTTTTGGACCTTTATGGGTTTGACAATAAAAGCCTAAAGGGGTACCTTAATTAGTGCCCATATGCTTGAAGGGATGAGAGATCCATCATATGGATAGCCAAACCCGACAAGTAGGTTGGGCGAAATTTCAAAAATTTCTCTCTCCCATGTGGGAATCACATTCCCTGTTTTAGAAAAATTGCATTTTCAAGGGTCAATCTTGAATCCTAAACCAGACTAGATATCAAACCAAAAGGTAGGAGAGGGATATGCCTGATACGGAGTAACAATAACTCCCAACGAAGGTGTTTACGTCCAAGGAGATTACCAAAGTTTGTTCCCACTGAAGATGACGCAGCGTAGGGTGGAGCAGAATCAGTAGGATGGCTCTTTAGCAAGAACCTGATTCTTCACCAAGAATCTGATGGAGGGCGAGTGAGCATGACTTCATATCACCTTTTCTGCCAAAAGGTGATATCAAGAACCCTTCGTGATCGCTCCTACAGGTGGAGATCGAACTGGCAATAGCGGCAATAGCAAGAGAAGACAAGAGCAGAAGATGGCATCAGTCCAACTATATGCTGTCTTCTCTCTTGTATCAGTAATACTGATGGATGAATTGGGGTTTGCCCTCATCCTCTATTTATAGCCTTAAAGAGAGGTTCTCGTTAGGAGTTTCCTAATCCAAATCTTGTATTTGGATCCGGACTCTCTTTAAGAGATAAGGATAATCCCTTATCTTATTTGCAGATACAGATCAACCCTCTTAATCCAATTAGGAGTTTCCTGATCCAAATCTTTATTTGGATCTGGACTCTTCGAGTGGATAGGGACAATCCCTTATCCTATCTACTGATCTAAATCCAATAACCGCCCCTCTATAATTAATCTAATTAAGCCAGCTCGAATTGGGCTTTAGGCCCAGTAAGTCCATGTGCTCACATAACATCCAAACTCCTGCCCTGTTGGGTATCCTTGTATGGCCCGGGACCCAAACATTGATCTACACATCAAGCACATGGGTTCAGCCTAACCTCTGTTACACAGCCTGGCCGAATTCATCGCAGGAGACAGTGAACCCCTGAGTCTATCACCATGGGCTCTTAATGGGCTCAACATTTACACTAAATGGTCCTTAGGTCAAGCCACCTTATAAAAACCTAAGGACTATGGGTAGATGCAAGATTAGCCCATCAGGTATTACCCTCAATGGTCTTATACTTAACCTCTTAGCCCATAATGATCAAACACTGTCCGACAAGAGAGGACCTCTCCCTCGGTTGCAAGGAACAGTGCTGCACTCTCTACTCACATGGATCCCGGGAATGAAAACCTTTTGCAAACATTTTGAAACCATAATATATATATATATATATGTTTATCTCTATATAAATATATTATGCAAAACAAATTTCAACGGTTGAATTCAACTATCTTCAGTTTAGATTAACATCAGAGAGAGTGCAACCACGATCATTCACTTTGTCCGACAAAGGGGCTGATTCAGTCACAATGATCACTCACTCAGATGAATTCTCAAACTGTCCCAACATACCCAGGTTTTGACCCCCTCTAAGGATCTCACTGATTGGCATATCTATGACAGCCCAATCCGACACCTAGTGCAATATCATAATTGAGTCTAGGGGTTAGGTGTAACATTCCAGTTTTGCCCATCTATCTCCAAGGTCCAGGGCAATACTGGAATTCTGGTCTAGTTCAAGGTTTCAAGAAAATCCACAATGCATGTACCTCAGTTCTCACCCTGGAAGCTGAGACAAGCCACCTCAACCAACTTGGCGACACATCAGTGTCAGCCTTGGCAGTATAAATCTCCCCAGATCCATCCAACGACTGTGAAGATTCTAAACTAACACTAGTCTCATATGTGTCCAGTTTAAGGGTATTACACAAAAACACACCTTAATAACATGAATCAAATATGTACTTTATTCATTTACATTAAATGTCATAATGTACATCATTCTGATTAGAGCTAAGGGCATACACTATCTAACAATGCTAAAGTGTGATCGGTACTCCTTTGTGGTCATACCACCATTTCCTACTTCAAGCATGTCAGGATCTGATCCAAAGCTAAAATTTCAGTCATTGGAGAAGTAATTCAGGAATTAACTATGTTTGCTTATGATAGTGGCAAATCTGTAATTTTTTGTTTTTCTTAGTTCTAGCAGCATTGATCCATCTCAATGGTGCCCATATATATCTGTCTAGAGATAAAAAGATAGACAAAGCTATTGGAATACATTTTAAGTTATTTTTAGCATATTATGCTAGTGCTGACTAATGAAAACAAAATTGTATATATTGACAAGTTAAAAATCCATAACAAAGAGAGAATTTTCTTCATATTCAATTGTTTAGAGTTTAGACTGTCTGCAATAAGGACTGAATTGACAAGTCTTTTTAAGTGCACTAGTTGCATGGGCTTATATGATAATTTCAAAAAACGACAATTTTGAGCATATTCCTATTCCAAAGGCTTTAAGTTGTAGGAATTTTTAATCGTTGCCATGTCAACATCAACATATTTCATTGTTCAAATACTATTGTGCCATGTCATCCCTAAAACAAGTCTTGTGATATGGAATTGGAGAATGCATGGATTTGTCAAATTAGGATGGATCCAACAATCCGTAAAGTTTTCTCAGCAATTAAACACTGGGAAACAGATTTGGCAGGATAACTGGTCACAGCAACCAAACACAGGTGATAGGATCGAGAAAAAAATTCCCCTTCTCATCACATCCTTTCTCATCCCATTCCCATCCTTTCTCGGCAACTAAACAAACCATTAGTGTCCAATCCTATTGATCTATACGTAGCATCTAAAACAATGGGTCATGTAACATTCTTGCAACCCTCACTCGCGAGTCATCGAATAGTTCCTTTCAGAATTTTGTCCATAGTTGGTTTAGGTTAAGTATTTCATTGCATTATTTTAAAAGGCTTAAGCCTTGAGGCGAGACACACAAATTTTGCCTCAAGGCTTAAGCCTAACAACTTTGGTGAGGCGTAAGTCATACCTTGAGGTGTAAAAAAGTGTAAGCTTTAGATATTGGTGTTTATTTAGCGATTTAATGGAAAAAAAGTATTTAATGCATTTTAGTTCAAAATATATGGAAGAAGCATTTCAATAATTATGAGCCAAGTAAATAAATAGAAAAAAATGAAAAACCAATCGGGGAAATCAAGTTGTATTAGTTTCTCTTAGTGTTTTAAGAGAGTTCAATGCAAAATGGATGAATCAAGTTCAATATTTTCTCTTGGATATATCAAGTGGTTTTTCTTATTATTCTAATTCTAACATCCTAGCTTTATTATTTTTCTCATTTCTTTTCCTAATGGATTTATTTTCTTTTTATTGTTTTTTTTTGCATAGACCAAATTAATTAAGTTATATTCTTTCTTCTAAATTATTAAATGACCATAAATCTAATATCCAATTATATAGATGATTCTTTATGTTTCCTTTATTCCAAATTAGTCATTTAAATTATTTGAGAACTTTACATTTTTAAACATGAAATGTAAAATGTTTATAATTGTTAGTTGATTCCTTATTATTTTATTTAATATATGTATCCATTGAAGCTTATTGCTTATAAACTTTTATTTTATAGATATCTATATCTTCTATCATTCTAATTTAGTATATTATATGATATATTTATCAATTTATAAACTTCAATTAATTTTATTCTTAAGCTTTGAGGCTTACGCCTCAACTTTTTGGGTCATTATGCCTCAACTACGCCTTTAGTCTTTTAAAACCTTGCTTCATTGAAAAATAAGATTGAAGAAAAATAGCTGACGAAGCTGCGGTGCTAATTCCCAAATAGAAACTTCTAACAAAGCATAATCCCACTCATTATCATCTTCGAGAACGCCAAGAGCAAGGCAATCAACTTTATAAGTATAATATCTTACTCCATTGATGATCTATAATTCTTTAAAGTTTCTAGGACCACACACAATGTGGAGTAACATATCTTACCAAGTCATTTCATAAACCTTACAAAATTGGTACAACCATGGTCCACAACATGGATAGCAAAAGAGGTGAAAAGAAAAATATGTAGTTAAAATCGGAATTTCAAGCTAATACCTCACACATATAAACCAAGGGTTTAAGTGATACAAATGCCCCTTGCATCATGGTTATGTAAATCCAACAAAGAAATATGTTTGTACCTAATACTCCTAGAGAAGATGATGAGTATATCCACTATGGTGCCATCATTTTTTATCCCCTCCCTTGAAAAGACACATTATTAAAACTTTATGTTAAGTTTCAAATTTGCAACTTAAAATACAAAGTCAACACATAACTAAACATCCACTCTATTCCATCAAAATACAGAACAATAAACATTAAAAAATCATTTTAAACATAGAGATTGGTTTAGAGTATGCCCTTCCTGAATTTGTTCTAGACGGCAAGTATAGCTGTATAGGTTAGAACAGTTTGCAATATGGAGTTATGGTAATGCTCTATTCAGATCCAAGAAGGAAGTTCAATAAAGAGAATTATTTGTATCACAATTATACAAGTTCCAATTTGCCTCCTCGACTCAAGGTGATCTCCAAATTGTTGGGTGGACTTAGGACCAACCCAATCAAATGAATACTCTAGACCATTTTACACTAGTCCAATCGTATGGACTGTCCAAGATGTTTAAAGTGGTTTTAATTTAGATTAGTTCCAACCTAGATCTGGTCCATTGACACTCGTTTTCTTATCTTTTACCAATGGACCAGATATTGGTTCAGTTCAATTCAATCCAATTTAATATAATTACACTACAGATGGACCAGGTCCAATCCAATCAAATAAATACTCTGTACCATTAAGTCTGGATTGGTCAAATTCAATGTCTTATTGGCCCATTTAATCCATCCAAATTGATTATGGTTTGGACCAAGTCCAATCCAAAACAAGTCCACTGACACACCTAGCCCCAAACTTTGATATGAAATTAAGGTCAACATATCATACATCATCCAAAATTAGGTTATCACCATATGAATTACTGGTGAAGTTTTGAATGATAATACTACTATGGTCAAAATACTTTATTATAACTTAATATCTAACAATTTCTAAAACCCAACTTTAATAAGAATCATAGATGATTGATGCTTCTGTTGTGTTGAGGACAAAGGCTTTAATGTTTATTTGTAAACTATGGGATATGCATGCCTATATATTTAAATGCCATAGATAGCCATATAGACCTAATGTGAAACTTCTGAGAGTTATTTAAGGGTCAGTTTGAATACAGTTATCAGGACCAATGGTTATCAAGATAAGACAGGATCTGCTCCTCACACAAGGGTGCCTCACATGCACATCCACCATGCAATTGGGAACATCTCCCGTGAATAAAACTTATAAGTACGGGAGATGTTCCCAATGCATGGTAGGATGTGTGTGTGAGGTCAGTGTGAGGCACCCTGTGTGAGGAGCAGATCCGGTCTCTATCAAAACTATCAAATCTAGCAACACCAAGCTGCCAATAATTAGGGAAAATTATTATTTATATCCTTGTCAGCAGAATAATCCCTTGTTTGTGCAATGTATTATATTCAAGGGTGCAACATGGGTAGTTTGGGCCCAATATTGAATAGGGATGCAAATAGATTGGATCAGATTCAAATCAGGGTATAATTCAAATCCAATCCAACACTGTTCATGTTGGATCCGATTTGATCTGAACATCTAATCAATCTGATAGGACTCAACTTGAATTTGAATCCTATTAGTAAGTCGGATCTTTGGATCTGATCCAATCCGACTTGTTTTCTTTAAAAATTAATAAATTATTAAAAAGAAAAATAAAATATACTATTCAAATAAAGTAAAAACAAAAAAATACAAGTATTTTTTTAATTATTTTCATCATATATATACATGTTTTTATAAAAAAATAATATAAAAAATATATTTATAAATAAATAACATATATATGTAATATATATAATATTTATAAATATAATATATATCAGATCAGATCTTCTTGGATCGGATAGGGGTGATTCACATCCGATCCAAAGATCCGAACATGGGTGATACGAATTCGACCAAATAGGATCGGATTGGATCATGATTTGATCCATTTGCACCCCTAAGACAGAACCTAAACCCAATGTAGTTGAAATTCTTCAAATCAAGCAACCTTGTACTCCTAGCTGTATTTCTACTGCATAGACTTTTCGTTCTATATGATAAGGAATGAATAAGAAAAAGCAATCTATTAAAAAAAAGGAGAGAAAGATAAACAATTACTTCTCCAACATAACAATACTCTTTATGTAGCAGAATTTATTGGACATGAGACTTATTGTCAACAATGTTACAAACCAAGACATTTGTGTGAGAATGCAAAGATATTGCCTATCAAATGAACGACAAAAAATAGAATTTTATATGGTTCTCAAAATCAAATTGAATAATCCCTTCCATTAATATGAATACAAAGAAAATACTCACATTTTGGGCAATTCTCTATGTAGATAGGATCCCATATCCTCCAAGTTGATGGTCCACTATAACTAGTGTGACGTTTAGGATTCAGCTAAAGATTTACATATGTCAGCTCAGCTTCAAACATAAGAAATCAATTAGTCTTCAATTTTGCCCAGCATGCACAACTACAAAATTTACATGATTCTTGCATTGGCCAATGCCAAAGTTTTCATCAATAAAAAGGACAATAAAAAACAGTGAAATCTAGAAATATAATTAAAATCTTATCTAAGACTTACGTAAGAAAGAGGCTCATGCATCAGTCCTAGTTAAAGTCGCTAACATTTATGTTTCCTTGGTGACAACTATGATGGTTATAACAACAATGGCACACACGCTTCTATAAGAAGCCAAAAGGATTATCATTATTAGTCTCATCATCGTTTGTCTATGGATTGTCAATATCTATCCAGTGTGAGACAGTATATGCCTTTAGATCCAATCAAATTGATGTACTTATTGTTATTTATTGTAAATGAATAAAGTGCATAATTGATTTGTGTTATTATGGTGTACTTCTGTGTAATACCCTTAAACTGGACACTTATGAGACTCATGTTAGTTTAGAATCTTCATAACCATTGGATAGATCTAGGGAGATTTATCTTGCCACGGTTGACACTGATGTGCCACCAAGTTGGTTGGGGTAGCTTGTCTCAGCTGCCAAGGTGAGCCCTAAGGTACATGCAGTGTGGGTTTTCTTGAAACCTTGAACCGGACCAAATTCCAGTATTACCATAAAACTTAAAGAAAGATGGGAAAACTGGAATTTTACACCTAACTCCTAGACTCGATTATGGTACTGCACTAGGTGCCGGATTGGGATGTCTTTGATATGCCAATCAGGGAGATCCTTACTAGGGGTCAAAACCTAGGTATGTTGGGGCAGTGCAAGAATTCACCTGAATGGGTGATCATAGTAATAGGATCAGCCCCTTTGTCGGACAAAGTGAATGATCGGGGAATGCGCACTCTCTGATGGAAACCTAAAGTGCCGGTAGTGGATTTCAAATTTGTTTGAAATTTATTTTGCAAAATATATTTATATAGAGATATACTTATATGCTATGGTTTCATAAAATGTTTGCAAAATGTTTTAATTCCCGGGATCCAGGTGAGTAGAGAGTGCGTATCTTGCAGTCGAGGGAGAGGTCCTTTCTTGTCGGGCAATGTTTGATCATTAAGGGCTGGGAGGTTAAGTGTAAGACCATTGAGAGTAATATCTGATGGGCTAATCTTGCATTTGCCCACAGTCATTGGGCCTTCACAAGATGACTCGACCCAATGACCATTTAGTGTAAATGTTGGGCCCATTAAGAGCCCATGGTGTTGGACTCAGGGGTTTACTGTGACCTATAGTGAATTCAGCCAGGCCTTGTAACAAAGGCTGGGATGAATCCATGTGGTTGATGTGTTGATCAATGCTAGGATCCCACGCTATACAAAGAGAACCAAACTAGCCAACATATAATGGGTTAAGTGAGCAATATGACTTAATGGGCCTAAGTTCCATTTCGAACTGCACTTAAGTGGTTTAATTAAAATGGGCCATTTTGGGCTTATAATCTGACTGGGATTAATAGTTGAATAAGATAGGTCTTATCAACTTGAGAATCCAGATCTAAATACAAGATTTAGATTAGGAATTCTCATTCCTAATCATATTTGAAAGTTGATCCTGAAAGGATTATAAATAGGGTGCGAATTCCACAGAGAGAACACATTCCTTTCTATAGTCTTTTCTCTCCCTCAGCTCTTGGCGCCATCCCAGTTCGATCTCCACCTCCTGGAGTGATCAAGAACCATTCTTATTATTGTTTCTTGGTGAAGAAACAATATGAAGTTGGGCTTACACCGCCCTACTCGATTCTTGGTGAAGAATCCTAGGTTCTTGCTGAAGAACCCTTCTTGCTGATCCTGCCTCAACATACGCTGCGTCATCTTCAGTGGAGGCGGATTTGGTATCCTCTTTGGGTGTGAACACTTACATTGAGAGTTCCTTATGATTCTATATCAGGTATATTTCTTCTCCTTCTTTTGGTTTCAGATCTGGTCTGATTTTGTTTCAAGAACGAACCTTGAAAATGCAGTTTTCTAAAATCAGGGAATACGATTCCCGGATGGGAGAGAAAGGAAATGTTTCAAAGTTTCACCCAACCTCCCTGCAAGGTTTGGCCATCCATATGATGGATCTCCCATCCCTTCAGTGGTATTAGAGGCAAGTTCACATTCTTGATCCAAATCAGACTTGATTTGAACCTATGCAAATAGGCAGAATCGTTCTACCCTATTTGCGCAATTTATAGTTTCTCTGGAAATTGGTTCCTAGCTTTTGGGCAAATGATCTGAAAATAAAATTTTTCTTTATCTGTGATATTTATAAAATTGTTCTATTTATTATTTCTTGATTTTTGGGTTGTTCGTATGGTGGAGATCGGAATTCTTATTGGTGCCAAGAAATTGCGCCCCTGCTGTACTATTCTATTCCTTCTTGGTCTGTAAATAATTTTTTTTTAGACGGAATGTATATGATTTATTCTGATGTAATTAATAGAAGATTAGATTTGTCTATTTTTTTTCTTTGGAAGAAATGCTGGAAGCGCGTGGAGGAGAAGTTTTGTAGAGTCGAGTTTTATCCATCTGCGTTTTACAATTTTGGAACCTACAATCTATGAACTAATCTTTATTTTGTAGGGTTTGCAGCCTTACGAATAGCCCTCTGATTGTTGTTTTGCTGATTCTTGATTGCCTTTTTTTTCAGCCTTTTAATTTTTAGATCATCTTCTTGAATTGATCTTGCAATAGACACCAAACCCTAAGCCCATTTGACACAGATTGGACCAAAATGGTTGGACCGAATCTGTTGTTTAATAGTGGATTGCTCTCAGCCCCAAATTCTGATTTGGGTCAGGGGTTTGATAGCCCATTACAAGATGCAATTCGGCCCACCCTGTAAAACCCAACTTTATTAAGTTAAAATTGCATTAGCCCTAATTTAGCATAAATGCTATATAGACCGAATTGCAAAGATACTTAGATAATGTTATGGGATTTAATGGGCTGATATTGATTTAACTTAATTAAGGTTTTACAGTTGATATAATTGATTAGATCAATTGTGTGATTGCTTCATGCATGTGATGTATGATGTGTGATGTGCTACGTACATGGGTCATAAGCACTTGGCCCATTTTCATTTGATAGTGGCTCTTTCGCATACCATGGTTGAATGCACATCATTTCCATGGTGCTCTTAAGAGCATTGGATGATCTCTCTTCTTGATAGGCCCCACTTCAGCTTCCTCCCCGAGAGGAACCGTGCGGAACCTTAGCTCATTTATAGCCAATCTAAATCTGACTTTAAGAAAGTTAGTGGGAGCCACTTTGGTTTGACCTAAATAAAACTAGAGCGCAATTATTCGTTCATTCCTGAAAATATAAGTGCATGTGATAGGGAGATCCATATGATGAACTCTCTTAAGGCCTTCCATCATTAGCATGAAGATGGGTCATTCAGTAATGAGAAGATGCACCATAAAATTGAGCTATCCATTTGTTGTTGGGTCTATTGGATTGTTTCATAAGATGATAGGGGCGTCATAGACCGATGTGAGAGGGGCCTATTCTAAAATTGAAGACTCTCTCGTGGTACCTTAGTGTTCACGAATATGATGGGTAAGCAATTACTGGACAAAAGGTTAAACCTAAAATGGCAATAAACCTTGTTTGACAAAGGCCAAAGGGAAAGCTCATAAAATGAGTGGATATGATCCTTCACAGAAGGTGGTAGGGTAATGTAGCTGAAACAGTTGGCTCCATGCACTATATATGATTTTCCACATTTCTAGAGACATACTTCGCAGTCTCCATCACTGAGATAGGAGGGAAATCTCAGAGATGGACAAATGGGAATGGAACATAGGTTAAAGGTCATATTTATGTAGTAAACATGAATTAATTTAGGTTGTGGACTAATAATCTGCCTTGCCTTTATTAGAAATGGCAAATGGACAATTCACCAAGTTGTTGGACGATAACAAACTTAAGGGCCCAAATTATGCTGACTTGTTCCGTAACCTTGTGTTGGTATTAACGTCCAAGAAATTGGACAAAGTTGCTAAGAACCCTTCTCCAGATCATCCGGGTGATAGGGCTTCTGAGGCACATAGGAAAGAGTATCAAGAATGGGAAGATAAGAATTTTCTTGCCTGGTGCTACATCATAGCCTCCCTCAACAATTCAATACAGAGAAAATTCGATCAGATCGAAGTGTCCAAGGATATCATGGATAGTCTGAGAATAATGTATGAAGAGCAGAATTATTCTACTCGGCAAAAGGTCTTAAAGTTGTTTATGACCACTAAAATGACTGAGAGCCAGATGGTTCATGACCATTATCTTAAGATGATGGGTTACATCAATGAATTAAAGGCACTCAGGTCAGGGCTAGATCATGTCACCAAGGTTGATGCCATCCTAAACTCTTTGCCTCGCTCCTTCAATAAGTTTATCATGAACTATAACATGAATAAGCAAAATGTTAGCCTTTAGGAACTCATCAATATGTTGAAGAGGGCTGAAGAACTGATTAAGAAGGATAAGCCGATAGTCATACTTGTTGAAGGTGGTAATTCGGGTAAGAAAAAAGAGGAGGGCAAAAGAAAAGCCTCAGAAAAATGTTAGCAAGCATAAAACGCAAAAGAAAGACAAGACATCGGATGCTTGTCACTTTTGCAAACAGACCGGCCACTGGAAGAGGAATTGTCCTCAGTATTTGGAGACTAAGAAGTAAGGTAGTTTTGAATCTTTTATCATCGAGATCAATTTGTTGGTCACTTCTGTTTCTTGGTGTATTGACTCTAGGGCTTCAACTCATGCACGTAAAACATTGTATGGGTTCAAGGCAAGTAGAAGACTGAGTGACGGAGATGTTACGCTTTACTTGGGAACTTTTACAACAGTTGCAGCTACAACCATAGGAACAGTAGAATTAGTTTTCAGAGAATGAATCATTGTACTTAAATGTTATCTTTATGTACCTACTCTCAAAAGAAATTTGATTTTAGTTTCAAAATTGTGCATGGATGGTTATTCTATTTTGTTAGTAATGTGATTACTATTAAACAGAATAACAAATTCCTCACATACGGAGAACTTGAGAACGACCTCTATGTTCTCCATCATTCTTTGGAAACAAACATAACTGAAACTACATCGGAAGTAATTCCCAAGAAGAGAATTCATGATACAGTTAATCCCACGTGCCTGTGGCATTACCGACTTGGCGACATTAATATTGATCATATCACAAGGTTGGTAAAGGATGGTCCTTTGGATTTTCTAACTATAGAAGATCTTTCAACCTATGAACATTGTCTTTAGGGTAAGATGACGAAGCGGCCATTTATGGGAAAGCCAAAAAGATTTACAAGCACACTTAACCTTATACATACTGATGTATATGGTCTCATGAATGTCAGGACACGTAACCAACACGTCTATTTTATAACCTTTATCGATGATTTATCTCGGTATGGTTATGTGTACCTAATGAGACATAAGTCTGAATCCTTTAAAAGGTTCAAAAAGTTCAGACAATAGGTCGAGAAATAGTTGGGGAGACAAATCAAGGCCCTTCGATCAGATCGAGGAGGAGAATATTTCTTCGATGAATTCAGGGACTATTTAAGGGAAAATGGGATTGTATCACAATTGGATTCTTCTACTACACCACAATTAAACAGTGTATCGGAAAGGAGAAATCAGACTCTATTGGATATGGTCCGTTCACTTCTCATCCACTCAGAATTACCTATATCTTTTTGGGGTTATGCATTAGAGATTGTGATATACGTGTTGAACTGAGTTCCAACCAAATCCATTCCTAAGGCTCCATATGATTTATGGACCGGTAAGCAACCAAGTGTTAGACACTTGAAGATTTGGGGTTGTCCAACACATGTTAAAAGAACTAGTGCTGACAAATTGGAATCCAAGACCAGTCGTTACCTATTTGTAGGTTACCCAAAAGGTTTTGTAGGCTACTTATTCTATGATCCGAAAGAGCAAAAAGTGTTTTGCAGTCGAAACGCCTGCTTCCTAGAGGAAGATTACATCCTAGATGATCATCATCAGGAAGTTGTTCTTGGTGAGGAGAGACCAGGGGTAGTGGGAGATGTCCCACAAGCTCCAGATAATAACCAACCTAGAAGGTCTACCCGGGTATCCAGACCTCCAATTCATTATGGCTATGACTAAGAAAGTTACTTGGTGAAAGTCATGACGAGTGAGGAGGATCCCGTGACTTATTCAAAAGTTATGTTGGACATAGATTCCTTGATGTAGTGGTGGGTTGTCGAATCCAACCAAAGATAAATGTCTTGCTCAATTTAAATATTTGTATATAGTGGTGAGCAAGGTCGTCTCCACAGGGATTGGGTGGATTTATTTCCAAGTAAACGAAGTAGGGGGTTGTAAAGATAAGGAAAATAAGATGAAATAAAAGAAAACAATAGAAAGCAATGATTAAATCAATGGGAGATAGCTTCTGGTTGAAGGGACAAGTTCAGCTTTGATTCTTATCACTGATCATCGATGCAAGGATAAATTCATATGTTTATGAATAAATTGGTTATAGCCATTAACAAGTTCTAATAGCCAGTCTCTACTCGTATTATTCGGCAACCAAAACAAGCTCTTTGATTGCTTCTCTTATTAATAGACAGTCCTAAACAAGCTCTTAGGATTTAATCTATTAATAGCATTAAGAGGAGAGAGACCCAATTCTGTTCAGCAATCTCACAAGCTCAGTTGCCACCATGATTAACAATCTATGCTCATTCAATTATGCTAGTTGCCACCATGATTAAACCTATCAATCATATACGAAATTAGAGGTTCAATCGGCCATAGATTATTCTTGTTGAATGAGCAAGGGCGGCCTTCTTGCTTAATCAATAAAAACAATCTTCACAGGAAATCACAGAAAACATATGAATACCCATAAACAATGAACTGAAACAAAAATTAATTAGATCTCATAATGTTTATAGAATCAAAGCTTCCCTAACCTTTCAACCAGAAAATAAAACCTTACACACACTTCATGATGAAATCGTAGCTTCCAGATGAGAGGGGGTGAACTCTATTTCTTCCTCCTTGATTGTTGATTGCTCTCTTCGAAAGTTGAAACTCTCTTGGAGGATTTGATGATGCCCTTAGGTTCTAGTCCGCCCCCTTTATATAGACTTAGGAGGGAACTGTCTCCTGCTCCTCTTAGGAGTTCTTTATCCATTGGGAGTTCAGTTCTCTAATTAGATAATGCCTTGATTAGATCTAATCTACTCCTATCTCTTATCTGGTAGTTTTAATCTCTCTTATCTTTCTAGAAATACAACAGAAAATTGAATCCGATATGACTCTTTGATGATTCAGCCGAATTCTTATTCTTGTATGTTAAATTCGTATTGGGCTTTCTCAACGATTTGGGCCGCTGCAAGGCTTTTCTGCGAACTGGGCTTCTGCTACGAGTTTGCTTAGAATTCGGGTCCAATTTTGACCTCGAATAAGTCTGAATCTATCAAAACTCAAAACAATAAAGTTGTAGGGTTTTTTCCTTATCTTTCCAATTCATCTTGAATCATCTCAATCGGAGTTCGGATAGGAGAGTTATTCCCAAATTACCACGCGGTGCCGAAACTATGTAAAATTACCCGATTAACCTTGTTTTTCTCCTAATGCCTTGTTTCGTGCCCTAAATCGAAATTTAAAAATAATGAGTCCAATTAGGCACTAAATAAGTATAAAAACTGAATATTAAGGGATAAAAATATGATAATTTTCATTCTCATCAAGTAGGTAGACACCATGAAAGCCAAGATGGACTTGATGGAGACCAATAAGGTCAGGACTCTTGTAGAACTGCCCCCTAGGGTGAAAGCAATTGGTTGCAAATGGATTTATAAGAGTAAGAAGAGTCCGGATGGTAATGTTGAGACCTATAAAGCTCGTCTTGTGGCGAAAGGGTACACTCAGAAAGAGGGAATCGACTATGAGAAAACCTTTTTGCCAGTGGCCATGCTTAAGTCTATTATGATCTTGCTAGCTGTAGCAGCGTACCACGATTACGAGATTTGGCAAATGGATGCCAAAACCACATTCCAGAATAGAGATCATAATGAAGATATCTATATGCAGCAACCGCAAGGTTTCATAGCTGCAGGTCAGGAACACATGGTATGCAAACTTAATCGATCCATATATGGACTTAAGCAAACTTCTAGGAGCTTGAACATGCGGTTTGACTCTACCATCAAACAGTTTGATTTTGAGCAGAATCCAGATGAACCCTGTGTTTACAAGAAGACAGTGGGAGATAAGGTTACATTCCCGATTCTGTATGTAGATGGCATCCTACTCATTGGGAATGATGTATGGATGTTAACTACGGTGAAAGTGTGGCTTTCATAGCAATTCTCCATGAAAGATCTTGAAGAAGCTTCCTACATCTTGGGTGTTCGAATATATAGATATAGATTGAAGAGGATAATAGGATTATCCAGTCTACTTATATTGACAAAATTGTCAAAGATATAGTATGTAGAACTCCAAGAAAGGAAATGTTCCTTTCAGGCACGGAGTCACTCTCTCCAAGGGCATGTCCCCCAAGACTCCCGAGGAGATTGAAGGCATGAAAGAGACTCCCTATGCTTCAGCCATAGGGAGCATCATGTATGTCATGTTGTACACTCGGCACGACATTGCTCAGGCAGTGAATGTGGTAAGTAGGTTTTAATCTAACCGAGGTCAGGAGCACTGGATAGTTGTGAAACACATACTAAATTACCTTCGAAGGACAAAAGAGTTTTGTCTGGTATTTGATGGTAGATCACTATAGATCTAGGGGTATAATGATGTCGATTTTCAGTTAGACCCGGATGATAGAAAGTTTACATCTAGTTACATCTTCACGATGGGGTCCTGTGTAGTCAATTGGAAGAGCAGCAAATAGGGGTCCCCTGTAGATTCCACAACCAAGGCCGAATACATTGCCACAAGTGAAGCTGCCAAGGAAACCATTTGAATGAAGAAGTTCACTTAGGAATTAAGAGTAGTTCCATCTATCACATCACCCATTCCACTGTTGTGTGACAACAATAGTCATTGCTCAGGCTAAAGAGCCACGAGCCCACTCGAAGTCGAAGCACATTGAGAGGAAGTACCATGTACTACGGAAGATTGTTGGTAGAGGGGACATCTTGATTCAAAAGGTAGCATCAGAGAAAAATGTAGCAGACCCATTAACTAAGCCACTGACACAAAAAGTGTTTGAGAAACACGTGGAAAGTATGGGACTCCAGCTTGTACCCAATTGGACCTAAGTGCAAGTGGAAGCTGTTAGATAATGTATGCCCTTAGCTCCAATCAGATTGATGTACTTATTGTCATTTATTGTTAATGACTAAAGTGCATAATTGATTCATGTTATTATGGTGTGTTTCTGTATAATACCCTTAAACTGGACACTTATGAGATTCGTGTTAGTTTAGAATCTTCACAGCCATTGGATAGATCTAGGGAAATTTATCCTGCCAAGGCTGACACTGATGTGCCACCTAGTTGGTTAGGGTGGCTTGTCTCAGCTGCCAAGGAGAGACCTGAGATACATGTAGTGTGGGTTTTCTTGAAACCCTGAACCAGACCAAATTCCAGCGTTGCCCGGGACCTTGGAGATAGATGGGAAAAAGTAGAGTGTTACGCCTGAACCCTAGACTCGATTATGGTACTGCACTAGGTGCCGGATTGGGCTATCTTTGATATGCTAATTAGTGAGATCCTTGACCGGGTCAAAACCTGGGTATGTTGGCACAATCCAAGAATTCACCTGAGTGGGTGATCATAGTGACAGGATTAGCCCCTATGTCAAACAAAGTGAATGATCGGGAATGCACTCTCTCTGATAGAGACCTAAACTACCGGTAGTTAATTCCAAACTAGTTGAAATTTGTTTTGCAAAAATATATTTATATAGAGATATACTTATATGTTATGGTTTTACAAAATGTTTTAATTTCCGGGATCCATGTGAGTAGAGAGTGTGACACTGTACCTTGCAACCGAGGGAGAGGTCCTCTCTTGGCGAGCAGTGTTTGATTATTAAGGGCTAAGAGGTTAAGTGTAAGACTAGTGAGGGTAATACCTGATGGGATAATCTCACATCTGCCCACAGTCCTTGGGCCTTCACAAGATGGCTCGACCCAATGACCATTTAATGTAAAAGTTGGGCTCATTAAGAGCACATGGTGATGGAGTCAGGGGTTTACTGTGACCTACAGTGACTTCGGCCAGGCCTTGTAACAAAGGCTGGGTTGAACCCATGTGGCTGATGTGTAGATCAATGCTAGGGTCCCACACCATACAAATAGAACCAAACTAGCTAGCATATAATGGGTTAAGTGAGCAATATGACTTAATGGGCCTAAAGCCCATTTCGAAATGGGCTTAAGTGGTTTAATTAAAATGGGCCATCTTTGGTTTATAATTTGATTGGATTAGTATTTGGATAAGATAGGTCTTATCAACTTGAGAGTCTAGATCTAAATATAAGATTTAGATTAGGAAATCTTACTCCTAATCATATTAGGAAGCTTATCCTGAAAGGATAATAAATAGAGGGCGAACTCCACAGGAAGAACACACTCTTTTCTGTAGTCTTTTCTCTCCCTCGGCTCTTGGCGCCACCCCAGTTCAATCTCCACCTCCTGGAGTGATCAAGAACCGTTCTTGATAAAGAAACAATCTAAAGTCGTGCCCACACCACCCTACTAGATTCTTGCTGAAGAATCACAGGTTCTTGCTAAAAAAATCTTTCTTGTTGATTATGCCTCAACATACGTTGTGCCATCTTCAGTAGAGGCGAATTTGGTATTCTCTTTGGGCGTGAACACCTACGTTGGGAGTTCAGTTTGATTCCATATGAGGTATATCCCTCTCCCTCTTTTGGTTTCAGATCTGGTCCAATTTTGTTTCCAGAACGAACCTTGAAAATGCAGTTTTCTAAATCAGGAAATACAATTCCCGGATGGGAGAGAAAGAAAATCTTTTGAAATTTCACCCAACCTCCCTGCAAGGTTCGGCCATTCATATCTCCCCTCCTTTCACTGAAAGTTTTGGTATATAAGGTACGATCAACAATAGCATGTGGTTTGTGTTGTTGTCAACATATCCGAAAAAAACAAAAGGTTGTCTTCGTGAGTACAACACATGAGAAAATATAATCAAAATTTTAAAAGTTCAGCACCAAACCCATCATTAAAAATTTATGCCCACCTTTCTGAGTTGATTAAGAGGACAGCCATAGCCTTAGGGGTTGTTTAGTAAGAGTTGATGATGCTGAAGGGATTGAACACGAAAAGGATTGTGCCTCACCCAATTTGCCATCACAAATTCCAGGTCATTTTCCAAATTCCACCCAGAATGGTAAATCTATAAAATCTAATTATAAATTCTAAAAAGGCCATTAGAAACAAACATGACTAACCAGTAGTACTAAGTGAAAAAATACACCCTCGAGATTATACTTACAGGAACAATCCCCACAAACTTAAGGTCCAGAAGAAATAACTATTACCTAAGAGTTTCTTATATCAAGTGTGGCAAGAGTGCATCCAAGAAAGGTCAATGGCACTAAATGAGTTCTATACACTCACAAAACCAAACAAAGAGCAGTAATTCTTTAAAACCTAATAGGACCCATAACAAATTTATAAAACCAACAACAAGAAAAAGAAGAGCAGTAGTCATTTTAAAAAAAAACAAGCATAGAACTAGAAGGATAGAAATTAACAATTATTTTCTAATATATGGCACAAATTTCCATGATTCATTCTTAATAGAACTCATAGAAAATATACAAAATCTAATTATAGCACTCCTAAAAGGGTCACCGACTAAATAACCAAATACAAAATATCAACTTCTACCTGCACTAAGCAATAAAATAAGAACAAATCACAATACAATAAGAGAAAAAATAGATTGAAGAACAAGAGTAGGCCCCCATAAAACCAAGAATTTACAAAAGAAGAGTAATAGTCATTTAGAAAAGCATGCATACAATTGCAAGGATAGAAGTTATTCTTAAGTCAAAGTTTACATTTGTTTCATTCATGGCAGAGAATCTCCTCCCAACACTAGGTTGACAACCCTTGTAATACCTAGTTGCCCGATGTCTCAAATCCTTGTTTTGCTCAGTCAATTAAAGGTTTCCATCCCTCAACCACAAATTCTCATTCCCTAACTCTTCACATTTCTTATAATAATACTTGTACTCCTCATAATTGCAATTATCAACGTCAAACCAAAACACATGCCCAAGCATCGAAATCGCTCTTTTTGGATGCTGCTATTTGATACAATCATAGCTATAAATGGTAACAATTATAGAGGCACGGTAAAGTACACCCTCAGATTTAATGCCCCACCAAGGCGAACCCAAAGGTTCAGGTATTCTACTATTTTGTTAAGGGCACCTCGTAACTCAACAGAAACAACTAGCCCATTATCATAGTCCATTATGTAAAAAAAAGTAAAAAATATAAGAAAAGATATGCAAGCAAAGAAGTAAGCAAAAGAGAAACCCATCTGTAGATATAGGTAGAACAATAGAAAAGAATAAAACATTTCAAAACTATCAATAGAAAAAAAAATAGAACATTTAAAATATAAACACATCCAAGGATTAAAGTATTGGTATCGGGTATCGTACCAAACAATTTGGATATGAATATGAATGCGGATATGCTTTGGAAATGCATGGATACGGACAAAAAAGTATAGACACGCATGGATACACTAGGGAAATATATACAAATTTCAAAAATACATTAACAATACTAAATTGAAGACTAAAATAGTCACAAATAGTATATAAATACATAAAAATGTATCTTTTAATGGTATATATGAAGAAATATATTACAATTAATATACTAGGATGCATAGATATCGTATATTTTTATTTATAATGCATCAACCAAGAGTCCAAGACGCTAAATATATGCACCTATAATATTTTAATTATTATATCAATTTTTTATTTTAATATTTTCATTTTTAATATTAACAAAAAATCAAATAAATATTAAATTCTCAAATGTAAATTAAAATATCAATTAACAATTTGTAAAAGTGTAATGTTAACTTAAGATATATCAAATTTGTTAACATTTCTAAGATACATATGATATACAAATTCATAATTTTTAATTACTAAAATATTTATTCCATTACTTATACTTTTATTTCTATAAATTATATAAAATAAAATTCATTTTTTGAAATAAATGTGGATTAGTGGATTTGATAGATTCAATTTAATATTATATTTTTAAAATGCATGAAAATTTTAAGATGCATATCATGTGCAAATTTATAAATTTTAAGTATTAAAATAATTATTCTATTATTAATATTTTATTTGTATGAATTTCTTGATATTAAAAATCATCCTTTTATATAAATATGGATTTCATAGATTATTTGCTCTATTAGTTTATAAAATACTATTTTGCATGTGTTTTTTTGTTAAATATATTTTATTTCATTTACTACCCCAACATGAATTGTGGTTCGATGGTTGAAAGACGTGTTGAAAGGTTAACATGTTTTAGGTGACCTGGGTAGTGTTGAACAAGGAGAGGATTAATCGCCACTGAGATCAAAGTAGTTACAAGAAAAGAATATAAGTTTTCGAGGGAGGAGTAGATAGCTTGCTGAGACAAGAGCAAATGAACAAAGTTGCAACTACAAGATAAGAAGATAATTTGCTCAACAAGCCTTTGCAAAAAGGCATGCTAATGTCGGTTTTCAAGAGCGTCACCAAACATGTTGTGAACAATCCTTATTTATTGTTGCTCTATTGGCTTTCGATCAATTCACTCAGCATCATCACTGCAACCAATGAGGGTTGTGTCTAATCACCTCAAGCAACGAGTTAATCAACATCAGTTATGCTCAGCTTTAGTCAATGTTCTTGATCATCAAGAAATTCCCCACCCTCCGAGGAACTCCATTGTGTGAAACCTCTCTACACCGACTTTGTAACCATTTCAATCAGGTTAATGAGTGTTTTCGACCAATGAACCATTTACCGCCGTCGAATTGGAAATGTGGCAATCCATCATTCGTAGATCTAAACACTTTATGCTTAAATGGAATAAATTTGATTCTTGAGGGCATTTAGGGAAAAACTTTAAAAAACACTATTAAATTCCAAATGTTGGCTTCTTAGCATTTCCCTGTATGTCTTTCCTTTTAGTGTGTGTGTATATATATATAGATGATGTTATAGAACTTCACAAATAATTAAATGATGAAAGGGTGACTATTTTTACTAGTGTAGATTGTGATGTTGGTCGAGTATTTCAACATTGTTCACTTATCTATTATAATTCTTTACTTTCTTACCCTAAATGTCATTTTGTATGGTTTAAAATGTATCTATCTATAATATACATGCAATATATATTTTAGTTGAAGGTATTGTAAGTTATAATTTACTAAGTGTTTCATCAATTTCTGAGATCTAGATTATCTTTATATACTTTATAATGGGACATTGATAAATCAAAATAGTTGAACAATGATAATTTTCAAACTGTAAAATATAAACTTATAAAAGATAACTTACAAAGTTAGGCATTGCAATGGTTTTAATAGAAAATATAGTAGATTAGAACTAACGTTTATCATGATATAGAGCGACTTTGGACTATTGATGCCAAAAGAATTGTTTAATCATTTCTTGCTTGAAGAAGAATATCCTTATAAATGTCTTTGTTTACAAACCAAAGGGCTAAGGTAATTTGAATCATGCTTTGAAATAATGTCATGCCATAAGTAGAGAATTATTAAGAATAAGCATACGGTAAATGAGCACATAATAAATTGCATTTGTACCTATTGTTAATTAGTAGAACATCACTTTTTCTTGAGTTTGATGTAATTGTTGTTTGTAGTGTTATTAAAAAATAACTATTCCGATCACATTTGTAAAAGAATTTTATACTTGAGACAACACATTTTAGATAATTTGTAACATAATTTAAAGAAAAAATCTTATAAGTAATCACTACACGAAAAATTTGTTTTAGTAAGGAACAAAACCGTTGCAACAAGCTCCCAAAAACCGTCACTAAAGGTTATAGCAATGATTTAGCCATAATTTTTTTGTCTGTGGCGAATATTAGCATAGCTAAAAGTTATAGCCATAGATATTGTACACCATGGCTACAAATACACATATAGCCACGGTTTTTAACCGTTAAAAATTTTATTGTAATAGATCGTTTATGAACCGTTACTACAAATTGATATAGCAACGGATTTAACCATGGCTATAGAATATGGGGTATTGTTACAATAGCAACAGTTTTAAATAAAACCATCGCTAAACGTATTAACTGATTTTTTCGTATTGCCACAGTATTTTATATTAACGGTTGTTATAACACTTATAGCAATGGTTAGTGTAGGAAAAAAATGATGCTATAGAATAGTTGTTACAAAATATAACAGTTGCTAAAACCAATGATTTAAATATCGACACGATATGGGGCGTATTGTCTTGGTATCGACTTTACCCGACACACGGCAGGTCACAATTGTAAGTGTATCCCGCCAGTCATGTGTATTGGGTCAATATGGGTGTGTATCGACTTGTATCAATGTGTACCGGTCCAATACATTGAGCGGTTACACTTTTTTGTTAAAAGTGGATTTTGACGAAGGAGCAATTTGAACCTAAAATCTCCTACCATGCCACGCACTTGTTTTTAAATTCACCCCTAAACCACTAGTCCAACTTGGATCTTGTGATAGTTATTGAAACAAAATAACTTTGATTAAATAGTGTGTACATATTATATGTAATTCAAATAAATAGCATATATTTATGTATAATAATTCTTATTAAAAAATAAAAGAATAATATTCAAAATTGTTATTTTATAAACTAATGGAATAACCAAATAAAAAACCTACCAAATTCACATTAAAATTAAAAAATGATTTTGATCTCAAGAAATTTATGCAAATAAAAATATTAATAATAGAATAGTTATTTCAGTACTTAAAAATAATATATGTCAATTATTAATTAATAATCTAATTTACCTCACATTAAATGACAACATATTAAATACTTACAAATATTTGGTAATATAATATTAAATAGAATTTATAAACTCTACCAATTAAAATTTATACCAAAAATGGTTTTTAATTTTAGAAAAATGTAGAAACAAAATACTAATAATGTAATAATTATATTAGCAATTTAAAAAATTGCAACATATATAATATATTTTTTAATTTTTAATTTATATATATATATATATATATATCTTAGAAATTTTAACAAATTTGATATATTTTAAATTAAAATTATATATTTTTATAAATTATTAATTGATATTTTTAATTTAAATTTAAGAATTTAATATTTGATTGACGTTTTTGTTAATGTAAAAAAGTAAGAGATAGTAAATATAAAATAAGTGATATAATAATTAAAATATAATATGTGCATACTTTATGTGTCTTAGACTCTTGATTGATGCATCATATATTACTATTAAAATATACATTTCCTAGATATTTATAGATTATTTGTGGTTATTTGATTTTACATTTGGTGTTATTGATATATTTATGGAATTTGTATGTATTTCTCTAACGTATCCAAATCTTTCATTCGTATCCATGCACTTCCAAAGCGTATCCATATCCAAGTTGTTCGAGACGATACTCGATATCGATACTTTAATTCTTAACTAAAACTATTACTAAATGACACTTTTAGCAATGGTTTTATCAAATCATTGCTAAAAGTTTAACTCATTTAAATCTTGAATGGACGCCATTACAAAAAAAAAAAAAAAAAAATTACTTTCACTTGTACTTGTATGATAAAGGAAGTTTTACAAATAAAATTTGTACATTTACACAAAATATCCATAATAGTCTTTGTTCTATATACTCATTTAATTATTTTTTTCATCACAAAAAAGAAAAAATAATTAACAAAATTATCCTCATTGCATCTAAACAATTGTTTATATGCACGTGCATCACTCAAGACCTTCGCTTTGGATCATAAACTTAGACCTGTCAAGTTCAACAAAAATTAGTACATAATGATTGGTGTCAATAATCAACTATATAAATTAAATAATGTAAGAGTTTTATATGCATTATACACTTACCATTGATTTAACCCATGCACTATGAGATCCAAGTAAATCTCTAAAGTTACTATATTACCACATTTTCTCAACAAAATTAAGTCATTAATCATTACTGATTTTAAAGATATCTCACACCATCCATGACCAAGTATTTCATTGCCCACCACCTTTTTAGGATCGTCACTAACAAGTATACATCTTGCCACATCTTTTTTATCATATCCTAGGTAAAGGAGCTTCACATGCTTTAATGTTTATACATTAAATGATTTTAGGATAATAATCATATTTTTCAAGAGAAATAACATTTATTATATCATACTAAGAATATCTCATCCAAATTTTCATATACATGTTGAATGAATTGATTGTTGCCCACACATGAAGGAATGCTCCTAACTCGTATTTCCTAATAGTTAATAATATAAATATTAAATATTATTTACTTATAATAAATTAATATTTTATAACCATACATTTACCTCATGGGGGATTACCACTACATTATAACTATTAGTAGAGAAATGCATTTGGTGTGGAGAATCTAAAGGAACATTTTCAACATTTTGGGCCTAAATTACAATAAACAATTATCATTATCATTATAGTCAATCCAATTGGTATATGTATAATTATTCAGGTATTGTAATAAACAATGCTTACTTATCTACTTAGCACAAGATTCCTTAATTCATAAAAGTTTGTAGCCATATCCTTCATTTTTCCCTTTAAGTCATTGATTTTTATCTTTTAATTGTCGATTTTCAATCTCTAATTCAATATTCGAGATACGTCTCCTTGGTTTGGGTCCCCATAAATTTGTTGGAGTTGGATCCAATCTAGGGTGGCAAATGGCTTGGTTGGGTTGGGTTGGATAAGGGTTGAATACCAACCCACTGTGACCCATCATCAATGCTTGTTAAAGGGTCATAACCCACCCTGACCCACCCATATTGACCCACTTGACCCATTCATATGACCCTTGCCCACCCTCACCCATACTAACCCACCTACCATCGTATATAAATACATAAGCGGGTCAACCCGACCCGTTTACCATCAACAACAATTTTTGAGAGAATCAACTCTCCCGAGATTGTCAAGTGGTATACACGGGTTGGATTGACCCATGTACCTGAAAATAACAATTTTGATGAAACACCTCTCAATGATGCCACATGGCAGAAACGGGTCGTGTCAATCCGTATACCCAAAAAAACAACTTTTTGAGAGAAACAACTCTATCGAGATTGTCATGTGCTATAAACGGGTTGGGTTGACCCGTATACCCAAAATAATAGAAAATACCAGAAAATGCAGAAATTAATCAAAAAATTCACAAAAATGCAGAAAATTGCAAAAAAGATACAAGAAAATGCAGAAAAATACGTGAAAATTTCAGAAAATGTAGAAAAAGCAGAAAAATACCAGAAATAGCAGAAAATGCAAAAAAAAATAGTAGAAATTTTCAAATAATACTAGAAATTGCAGAAAAATAGTAGAAAATTGAAAAAAGTAGACATTTGCAAAAATAGCAGAAAATTCACAAAAATTGCAGAAATTGTAGAAAATTAAAGAAAATAGCAGAAAATAGCAAAACAAAGCAGAACATTGCAGAAACTTCACAAAAATTGCAGAAAATTGTAGGAAATGCAGGAAAATAGCAGAAATTTGTAGAAAAATAGCAGAAATTATAGAAAATATCAGGAAATAACAGAAAATTGTAGAAAATGCAGAAAATACCAGAAAATGCACAGAATATAAAAAATGCAGAAATTACAAAAAAAAATGAAGAAAAATACCACAAATAGCATAAAATTGCAGAAATTACAGAAAATTGCAGGAAATGCAGAAAATATCAGAAATTTGTAGAAATTTGCAGATAAATACCAGAAAATTGCAAAAAAATACAGAAAATTATAGAAAATACAGAAAAATTGCAGAAAATTGTAGAAAAATAGCAAAAAATAACAGAAATTGCAGAAAATAGCAGTAAATTGCATAAATGTAGAAAATACAAGAAAATTGCAGAAAAATACCAAAAATACTAGGAAGTTGCAGAAATGCAAAAAAAATCAGAAGTAACAGAAAATTACAAAAAATACAGAAAAAATAGCAGAAAATTGCAAAAATGCAGAAAATACCAAAAAAACCATAAATAGCAGAAACACAGAAATTTTCAGAAATAGCAGAAAATGTAGAAAATACCAGAAAATTACATAAAATGCCGAAAATAGCAGGAAATTGCAGATAAATAGCAGAAAATAACAAAAAATTTGCAGAATTGCAAAAAAATAGCAAAGAATACCAAAAATTTGAAAACATTATGCAGACAAATAACAGAAAATTTAGCATGGTAAAGATGGATACATCATAATTGATAACTAAGTAAACAAAGAGATAAGTAATGTTTGAAAGAAAAATCATATAAGATATTACAAATTTCTGTTTAGTTAGAATTAAATGGAAGAGATAGCTCACCAAGGAGCTCTTCTATCAAATATCACTCTCTTTGTTGCTTCTATATTAGGGAGATGCTACAAAAAACCACAATTGACAAATAGTTATAAGTTAAAATAAATATAAATGGCATTAAAATAATCAAACTATAAAGATAAATTGATAAATATATAAATGATACTACATTTCTAGTCAGATTGAAGGGATATGCTTTCAAGTTTGGAAATATCAACCTCTAAATCAATGTATACATCATCATTTTCTGCTTTATCTACATTTACTAAAGGAAAAAAGTCAAAACCAAATGAAATAGAGGAAGAAAATGTAATGTGTAATATTTACCTTCAGACCCAAATAACCAATCCCGAGTGCATATCAGTGCCTCAACCATTCTTAGGCCAAGAGAGCTACGATACTGATTCAATATTATTCTTCCCCCTTCACTAAATGTTGCTTCAAAAGCCATAGTCGAAATTGGAATGCTCAAAATATCACGAGCCATTAGAGACAACTTAGGAAATCGTTTTTCACATGACTTCCAATATGCTATGATACCTAGTTAAGTTTGTCTCTCAACATATGGCTCCTCCAAATACAAGTCAAGTTGCGACTTCCTTTCATTTGTAGAAAAGTCATGGCTTTCGTAAGCATCATAATCCTACATAATACAAAGAAACATATAATTAAAAATGCAAACCAATATATAATAATAATTTTGCATATGACTTTTTATCATTTATCAAGACAAAAATATAAAATAATACTCACCTTCATAAAGCCATATTCACTGTAACATGTTGCACTGCTACCCTCAAATGGACTTGTGGAAGCACTTAGATCAATGGATGAATAGTGATTCATGTATTTTTTAAATAATGCGTACAATGTGTCTCCAACATGAACAGTTTTATCTTTCCCATCCTCACCATATAACCTTGTAAATGCATATTCCACAATCTTTAACTTGCATCGGGGATCCAAAACTATAATAATGGCCAAAATAATACTATATTCTGCCCAATATTTGTCAATTTTTTTCTTGCATGGGCTTAGCCATCACGCTTATAAACCAATCCGTGCTTTCTAATGCATCTCTCAAAGTTCCTTGGATCTGACAAACTCTATAGAAAAACAAGTTTGAAGTTGGGTATTTTGTTCCAGAGAAAATATTTGTAACTTCATAAAATGGTCTCAAAAAGCACATAATCTTTTCAACCTTTACCCATTCATCTTCAGTTGGGCAGTTACGATGGTAGGTCCACCAACTTCAAGTGGCAAAACACCTTATAATACTCAACTGCTCTTTCAAGCATAAGATAGGTTGAATTCCACCTTGTAGGAACACCCAAACAAAGCTTCCTCTTGTATTCCATTGAAAATTGCTGGACGCATCCCATGAACTTCATCAATCGTTGACAAATTTTACAATGTCACGGATTTTGATCAAAGATTTATCTATCATTTTCAACAAATCTTGCACTATTAAATTCAAAATGTGTGCAACACAACGCATATTAAGGAATTTGCTATCATACAAAAGTGCCTTTTGAAAATTCAACCAAGATCTATAAACATTAATAAATGCTTCATTAGTTGAAGCATTATCCAATGTAATGGAGAACAATTTATTCTTAATTTCCCACTCTTTCAACACTTTTAAAACCATATTTGTAATGGCAACACCAGAGTGAGGGTGTGGAAAGTGGAAAAAACTGAGTATCCTCTTCTCCCAACACCAATCAAAATCTACAAAATGTACTGTAATGCAAATATAGGACTCTATTGTGATAGAAGTCCACATATCCAATGTAAAATTAATTTTACCATGGATAAAATGCAAAAAATCATAAAACATTTTCTTTTCTCTCATATAATCTTAAAATATCGACCTTAATGGTGTTCCGTGTAATATGCCAAACATTAGAATTCAAAACACTATGAACATTTCTATTTCCTTCATGCTCTACATATGAGAGAGGATAGTCATGCTTTATTATTTCCATTGCCATCACTTCTCTATATGCAACTTCATCAAATATGTGAGTCCTACTTTGAGGACTATGGGTGTCAACTATCCTTTCTTTACATATTTTCATATGTCGTCTCAAATTGGATGTGCCATAACCAGAATTTATAATGTATGTTTTCTCACAAAACTTACACTTCGCTTTTGGTTTCCCATCGTCATCAATAAACTTTTCAAAAACCCCCTCATACATTTGAAAAACTTATTTTTCTACTAGTAGAACTCGAGACTTCTCACATTTTCAACAAAACCTACAAAAAGCACGCAAACATACAATTTAGGTGTATGGAAAAGAGAAAAAAATACATATTTCATATTGTAAGTGTATGAGAAATAAGAGAAATAATACAAAAATAGCATTCATTATATGTAGCCATGAGCAAAATTAAGTAGATAGCATAAAGACATTAAGTTGAAGATGACAATGAAATCAGTTTGTGGCGTAAGTGAAAAATTTCATGGATAGCGCTGATAGATAGAGATAAACTCCCTATCAAATAAGAGATAAACATGGGATGAGTTAGAAATAGAAATACTTTAGAAAGATGAAGAGATCATCTCATTGAAGGCAACCTTCTCATTTGGAGAAAAGCATACCATAAATATGAAGAGATCATCATGGCAATCCATATTCCAAGCTAGTTGGAGAAAAACTAAAGTTTGAACATTCCTTTGGAATCTAAAATGAACAATTTATGAATTATGAATTCTTTTCACATCAAAACAGCTATAATTGCAAATTGGATAAGAACTTTTCATATGAATCCTTTATGTCACAATTAATTTTATATGATAATCTAATCAGGCGTCAGGCATCCTTGGTTGCATAACAAAACAAATGGAAATACTAAATCAATATTGGCTTATATTTTCTGCATTGGATGTTAAATTTTGAAAAATCTAGTAAGATGCCTTCCATTATAGACATCAGCCTAAATCCTTTAAGTTCTGCTTCAGCATGGTCCACTCTACAATTAAGTCATAAAGATTAATTCTCGCCATCTTTTCCAAACTGTCGCATGCTCAACACCTATAAAATTTCTTTGAGCTTGACTTTCTTCTTTAGTCTTCATCTTTTATTAGTTTTTAAATGGCATCACAATAAATGAACATAGAAGCTCACTTTATTATTATGTTGTCGTCGCAGAAGGATATGACTAATGTTCCTACTTCCTAGGAATGATGTTGTACCAAGTAACATCAATGTAATTCCCAACAAAAATTAAAATCAATTATTAATAGGGACATAATCACAGAACTAATTAGTTAGTGAAAAGGGGGTTTCGAATGGTGCTGGAGATTTATTGAGGAGTTGGGTAGCCTAAGTCAAATTTGGTGCAAGGGAGCTGGATTGGAAAGCGGGTAGCAACTTGCAATCTTATGACACATTGGTTTGGAAACATATTGAAAAAATATATCCTCAATTTTCTTAAGGTGTGCCTTATAAGGCGGGGAATGGTAAAAGGGTTAAGTTCTGGATGACTGGATGGATAGTTGGTGTGAACAACAAGCTCTGTTGGAAGTGTACCCATATTTATTTTTGGCTGCTTAGAACAGGGAGACTTTGGTCAAAGATTGTTACCTATTGGTCAATGGTATTGTTACATGGGCCCCAACTCTTAGAAGGAATTTGAATGATTGGAAGGTGGAGCAGATGGTGGATGTGCTTCAATCTATTCGGCAATTTTTTTTTTATCAGTAAAATCTTATTCGGCAATTCATTCCCTAGGTGGGGCAACCTAATTGCAGAAAGTGGAGGTGGGGGAATAGTGGGTCATTTTTTGTTAGATCTTTCTACACCAAGTTGGACCAATGCACTGTGGGTGACTTCCCTGCTAGCAGAATCTCAAAGTCTGCTCTGCTGCCCCTTCAAAAATATATTTTTTGTTTGGACTGCAGCTTTGGGGAAGTGCCTGACTCAAGACAAGCTGGTTAGCAGGGGATTGCAGCTGGATCAGGTGGGATTTGTTTTCTATCCTTGGAGTTGGAGTCTGCTAACCACCTTTTCTGCACAGTCCTTACTGTACCAAGATCTTGAGCCACTTTTTTTTTAATGCTCTTGGGTGGAGTCTGCTAACCACCTTTCCAATGGTTATAATACTTTGTATTTGAATGAAGAGAGGTGTTGGAATTTACTTTCAATTATCAGAGAATAAATAAGAATAATCTGCAATTTAGCAGGGAGAAGAATCAGCTTCTGCATTGGAACCATGGATCCCTCAATACGCATAATATAGGGAAACTAAAGTCTTCATTACTCAACATCAACGTTGTTCAAATACAACAGGTGGATTTCCACAAGTCTTTGAGTTCATGACCTCTGGAGATTCTAGGTTTATACTGTAGCTATTATATCACTTTTCACAAAGCATAATAAAATAATTGGGAATACAAAGTTGTATGTGCAAAACAGCACATGATTTAACTCATATTAATTAGGTACAATAAAATCAAATTAAAATTTTCATGTTTTTGATATACAAACTCCGTTAGGCTTGTAATCTAATCTTCATTTACGAATAGTTTAATTAACATTTAAAAGCTTGCCTTTTTTCTTGACCTGCAAGATACCGTTGTCACCAAAAGAAGAATTATGTTGACATTCTAAAACTAGCAACAAGTAAATAAAAGCACCAGAGACATGATAATTATGACATTAAAAGCTCGGCCACTATTTGGGCAGACCAATTAAACCACTAAAGTCAACCAAGTTCAAATCTATTTCAGAAATTTTGTTTGTGAAATGAAGGAAAAAAATATACAATATGAGGAGAAAACTAGAGGGAAATGAAGGAATTATGTAGCATTATTATGCATATATATATATATATATAAAATAGCGAGGTTCTTTAATATGAGATGCACATGCTCATTGATTTCTATCGACCAGTTGATGCACATGCTCATTGATTTCTAATATGAGATGCACATGCTCATTGATGGACCCAACATAAATGATCCCCCTGACCCAAAATTAACAAAAGCTGGCCCAAAATTAACAAAAGCTGATGGACCCAGCATAACTATTGTGTATTTTCTTTCTAGATTTGTTTCTAGTAATGTTTCTTCACTGTCTACCCAAACAATCTAATTGCATATGTAGCTAATTAAACTCAAATAATCAAGCAGATTGATAAGCATGAGATTATAAGTTGTGGCTTTTATGTTCAATTAAGAATTATTCCTATAAAGAAATTATTTAACGTGCGTTAATACTGTCAATCTCTAAAGCTGAAACTAATTCAAAGGAAATTAATGTAATCAAACGATAACAGCATGAACCAAAGTTATTAAACATTCTACTCATCACTAATACAAAGTCTATATGCTATGCTCGATCAGCTATACAATTCTAATTCCCTTCATTAATATTCATTCACCGATCCTCAGTCTCAAACGATTCTTTTCATTTTAATAACGTGTTGGTTAAAATGCCTCTTTTCTCTAGCCTATCTAAAGCTTCGATTGAGCTTTGACTGAGCTATTTAAAGCTTCAATTGAGCTTCGATAGCGTGTTGGTTAAAATGTCTCAAACGAATCCCAGATCCCAGAGCCGCAAAATTCCTTTCATGTGAGTGATTCCTACTTCACTATGCCAATGACAATATAAGATCTATGATATTCAAGAAGATGAGAAGTGTCCAGAGACTTACCTACCTAAACCTTCGATTGAGCTCTGAGAAATAGTAGCGATGAAGGGGAATTTGGCCCGACCTCGCAATCACTTGACACGTGACAAAAACAAGCAACTCAGGACAGTAGAGCGCCCGAAGCAAACACCGAAAGTAACTCCAGACCGCTCTACTAGGAGCCCGAGCTCCCCACCAAGAGCCCGAGCTCCCTGCTGGGAGTCCGAGATCCCTATTAAGAGCAAGCTTCCCACCAAGAGCCCGAGCTCCCTACTGGGAGTCCGAGCTCCCTATTAAGAGCCCGAGCTCCCTATTAAGAGTCTGAGCTCCCTATTAAGAACCCGAGCTCCCTACTGAGAACCCGAGCTCCCTGCAAGGAGCACAAACTATATTGGGCCCCAAGCCTCGCGAAGCTGTGACCCGAGCTGGCCCATGGCAGCTTGGAACACTCCCAAACCGAACTCAAGACATCTCGCTCACTCCAACACTTCGCTTCCGAAACACCAGGCTGACCAAACGTACCTGACACCAAGGACGTCTGTATCCAAGGGCGACGCACCTGACTGATTTGGGATCTGACGTCTGACAGCCGCACTTCAAACGGCCTCCTGCTACCGCCACCTGCAACCGTCGTTACTAGCCGCAGAGACGGCTTTGACAAAAGGAGCAGTGGCGGTTCTGTCCGGCCAGAGGAAATGACATCCGAACTGGCAGGAGTTCAGAAGTAATCATGCCCGATCTGACGGAAGCCTGGAAGTGAGTGCGCGATGTGGTTATAAAAGGCTCCTACCCCCCAGGAACGAGGTATGCTAACTTTTGCGCTATCTGGTCTATCTTGCCTTTGAAAGACTCTAACTTGAGCTTCGGAGCCCTTACGTCGGGTTCTCCCCGGAGCTTCTCTTCTCCCTCCGTTTCAGGTCCCTGCCACTCGGTTCAGAGGCAAGATCGTTGACAGCTAAGATCGGCCGGATTGTGCATCATCAATTGGCACCGTCTGTGGGAACGCTTCAAAAGGCCTCCCTCCAAAACTTTCATGCCCCTTTCTTCTTCTTTGAAAAACTCAATACTCATGGCCTCCTCCAGCAACGCCGGACGTGGCACAGAGACAAACACCACCGGGGAACAGCCTCAAGTTCCCGTGGTGTGTGTTGGGCAGTTCACCATCCCCTCTCGGTGGATGGAATTCCCAATCTGAATACGCCACAAGCCAGTGGCGCCTGTAAACCTACCTGCCACAAACATCCCCTTTCCTCTCCCCATCGAAGCTACCCTCACTGAACCAACCGCCGTCCCCCTGGCAGCTAGCCAAAATCGGTTGGACGACCTAATGCAGTGCATGCGGGCAATGCAAGCCCAGATGCAACAATTCCAGCAACACCAGCTTCACCAGCACCAAGTGTTGCACAACCTCTCCCAAGTATCACTATCAACAGCAGTTCCCCCAACTGCCACTGAACCAACCACTACTTCCACCTCGCCACCCTGCTCCGAAGCCGGTCAAGGCCTCTCCGCAGGATGGACGCCTCCACCAAGGAAAGGCCTCCAGGCCCCAGATCCCCCCAAACAGCCAGGCCTCGTCCCTAGGCCGGAGAGAGAGAAAAGTCATCCCCGCCTCGCAGCTCGCAGGCGGGTCAGGAACCTCGCCCGCGAGATCGGCACCTCGGGGCTCCAAACCGGAGTTCCCACTCGTGGAAAACCGATTCGGCGCACTGGCAGCAGCGGACTACCAGCACTCCGGGCCCATCGAGCTCAGCAACACGGAGGCCAGCAGCGCCAGTACAAGGCCCACTCAGCAGCGAAGGCGCCGTCGAGGTCGACGAACCACCACCCGCGTCCTGTCAGAGCTCAGAGGCAAAGGCGAGACGAGCTCGGACGAGGTAGGAGTTGCCCCGATTCTCTCAGTTCCTTCCCCCCTCGCGTCAGAACTCCTGGCAGTCCCCTGCCCAGAGATTTCAAGCTCCCGCCTCTAGACAAGTATGACGGGTCCTTCGACCCCAACGACCACGTTGACGCTTTCCAGTCCCAAATGCACCTCGCCAGAGCCAGCGAATCATGAATGTGCGTGGCTTTCACCACCACCCTCAAGGGGGTAGCCCGCACTTGGTACAGGAACCTGGCCCCCGGGTCGATAAAGTGTTGGGCTCAGTTCGTGCAGGTCTTCACTGCACACTTTGTCACTAGCAAACGGTGCCCCAGAGCAGAGGAAAGCATCTTCGGGGTAGTCCAAAGGGAAGGAGAACCCATACGGGGCTACATCAAACGATTCAATGAAGCATGCTTACAGATACCGCGGTTAGACCCCGCGGTGCAGCTCGCCGCAGCAAAAAGAAGGGTGACGCACAAGGAGTTCAAATGGCACATGGTAGCCAACCAGCCCGCGACCGTGGCCGAGTTCCTCAAGCTCGCGGACAAGTTCATGAGGACGGAGGAGGAAATCAACCAGCGAACCGAGGGCGGGAACGAGAAAAGAAAGAGGGATGGCGAGCCCTCTAACTCAGTCGACCGAAAAAACCCGGCCCGGGACCCAAAACCGAACCAGTCGTTTCGAGCTCCCCTGCTAGTTCGGACGGATTACACGCCACTGAACACGAGGCGGACCGAGATCTTAATGACGATTAAGGACGCCCCGTACGTGAAATGGCCACCTCGCCTAAAGGGAAATCCGAACGAAAGAAACAAGAATTTGTATTGTAGTTTCCATAGGGACCATGGTCACAGTACCGAGCAGTGCAATAACCTCCGAGATGAAATAGAGGGGCTCATCCGTCGCGGATACTTAAGGAACTTTGTACAGCACAACAATAATAGCAATAAAGCGGATCGGCCAGGTGAGCACGAAAAGGATGCCCCCGAGACTAGCAGTAGGCCTGCCGAACCGATGCAGCGACAGCCTCCGGCAGAGAGGCCAATTCGGGGAACCATCCATGTAATTGTGGGAGGTTCGGTGGTAGCGGGGTGCACATCGGCGGCAGCCCGGACTTCAGTTCGCGAAGCGGTCCTCGAGGAGCGGAACCCTCCGAAAAGGCCAAAGACCGAAGAGCCAATCCTCTTCACAAAAGACGACGCGCGAGGAGTTCGCTACCCTCACGATGACGCGCTTGTCATTAAACTAAGGATCAGCGACTTCGAGGTTAGGCGCGTACTCGTAGATTCGGGCAGCTCGGCGGACATCCTCTTCAAATCGGCGTTTGATCGGCTACAGCTGCCAAGGAGCGAACTAAAGCCCGCAAGCACTCCCCTGGTGGGCTTCAACGGAGAGGAAGTCAGGCCCCTTGGAAAAATAACGATGCCTGTGGAAATCGGCACGTGGCCTTGTGCGGTCAGACTCAACCACGACTTCCTGGTGGTCGTGACCCCCTCCCCATACAATGCCATAATAGGGCGGCCAATCACGCATATCCTGCGGGCGGTGGTCTCCACCTACCATTTGGCCATGAAGTTCCCTACGGACTTCGGTGTGGGGGTAGCGCAGGGCGACCAGCTCGAGTCCCGCAAGTGCTACGTTGCCGCCCTAAAGGGAAAGACCAAGGCGGCCGGCGACCTTGATCTGGAGCGGCCCGCGGAGCAAGGCGAAGAAGGAGCCTCGCCCACAAAAGAAACAGTCGCGATCCCGACCTCGCCTACGGACCCAGCTCGCGCACTCCAGATTGGTGCTTCTGTCAAAGAACCCCTACGGACCGAACTGGTAAGTTTTTTACTCCAAACTTTAGATATTTTTGCATGGTCCGCGGCCGATATGCCCGGTATTGACCCTGGTCTTATAACTCACAAACTTAACACTGACCCTTTAGTCAGACCTGTTAGACAGAAGAAACGGAACTTAGCCCCAGAGCGCTGGAAAGCGGTCGACGAGGAAGTCGAGAAGCTCCTCGCGGCAGACTTCATAAGGGAAGTCCATTACCCGAGCTGGGTGGCCAACCCTGTGCGGGTGAAAAAGGCGAACGGCAAGTGGCGCATGTGCGTCGACTACACCGGCCTGAACCGAGCTTGCCCGAAAGATTGCTTCCCCCTTCCTAGGATCGACCGCCTAGTGGACGCGACCTCGGGACATGAATTGCTAAGCTTCCTGGATGCCTACTCAGGCTACAACCAAATCCGGATGGACCAATCCGACGAGGAAAAAACCAGCTTCATAACCGAGTTTGGTCTATACTGTTACAAGGTCATGCCCTTCGGGTTGAAAAACACCGGGGCGACCTTCCAAAGACTTGTAAATAGGCTGTTTCGGCCCCTGATCGGCACAAAGATAGAATGCTATGTAGACGACATGGTCGTCAAAACACAGTTTTCACAAGAATTAATACAAGACTTAGATTCTGTCTTCCAAATCCTGCGTCAGTATAGCATGAAATTGAACCCCAACAAATGTGTCTTTGGCGTCACCTCGGGCAAATTCCTAGGCTACGTTGTCAATCGACGCGGTATCGAGGCCAACCCGAACAAGATAAAAGCCATCTTAGATATGAGACCACCTCGGAAAATAAAAGAAGTCCAGAGGCTAAACGGCCGCATAGCCGCTCTAAGCCGCTTTATATCCAAGTCGGCAGATCGCTGCCTACCCTTCTTCAAAACAATCAAAGGCAAAGGGTTCGAATGGACCCAAGACTGTCAGCTCACGTTTGACGAGCTAAAAGGCTACATCGCCAGTGTGCCAACCTTAGCTTGGCCCGAGGAAGGCGAAGTCTTAGAACTGTACCTCTCGGCGAGCGACGAGGTGGTCAGTTCGGTACTAGTAAAGGAAGCAGACCGGGTCCAACGACCCATATATTATGTTAGTAAAATCTTGCAGGGAGCAGAGACAAGGTACCCGCAGATAGAAAAGCTAGTGTATGCACTGGTGGTAGCAGCACGGAAACTCCGCCCGTACTTCCAGGCTCACACCGTCATCGTCCTGACCGACAAAACTCTGAGACAAGTTTTACTCAAACCCGAGGTTTCCGGCTGGCTGACGAAGTGGGCCATCGAACTCAGCAAGTACGATCTCCAGTACAAGCAAAGAACTGCCATTAAGGCCCAAGCCTTGGCAGATTTTATCGCAGAATGCACGTTTAGCCTCGAAGCCCCTGAGCCGGTCGAGCCCGAGATCCCCAGTTCGGGCGAACTCGGAGCTCCCAAGCCAAACGAGTCCGAACCCCGTGAAGTAGCAGCCAGTGTGGCATCCCTCCTGGTTAGACCAAGCGCGAACTGGGATGAGGAGCCCTGGATCCTTCACGTAGACGGCTCCTCGAACCAACAAGGCAGCGGGGCTGGAATAGTGCTACGCGGCCCGAGCGGAACAAAACTGGAATACGCACTACGCTTTGAGTTCGCGGCATCCAACAATGAGGCGAAGTACGAGGCACTGATAGCCGGGCTAAACTTAGCACACAAGGTTGGAAAAAAGCACATGGTTATCTGCAGTGATTCTCAGCTCGTGGTCAACCAAGTTACAGGCGAATACGAAGCGCGCGAGCTCACAATGATTGCATACTTGGCAAAAGTAAAGGAGGCTCTGCTCAACTTCCAGTCACACTTCATCAAGCAAATCCCGAGGTCAGAGAACGTTGAGGCCGACGCCCTGTACCGACTGGCTAGCACGAGCCACAACGCCAGGAGAACCGTGTACGTAGAGGACTTACCTCGGCCCAGCATTCTCGGTGGGGCAGAAGAGGTCGCTCCCATCACCGAAGCAGAGCCGAGCTGGATCGACCCACTCGCGAGTTTCCTGTTGGACGGAACCCTCCCCGCAGACCGCAACGCAGCCAAGAGGGTGCAGCGCCAGGCAGCCAAATACGTCATGATAGACGAACGGTTGTACCGACGATCCTACACGCTCCCCTACCTGCGATGCTTGCGCCCAGCCGAAGCCGAGCTGGTACTCCGCGACACCCACAAAGGCTTGTGCGGCGGACACCTGGGGAGCAGAGCCCTCGCCCAAAAGGCACTTCGACAAGGATACTATTAGCCAACAATGAAGGCAGAGGCAATCGAGCTCGTCAGAAAATGCAACAAGTGTTAGAAGCATGCCAGCATCCACCGTCAGCCCGCTGCTGACCTCAAATACCTCACCAGCCCATGGCCCTTCGCCCAATGGGGCATCGACCTCCTGGGGCCATTCCCACCAGCGACAGGCGGGAGAAAATTCCTAGTGGTGGCAGTAGATTACTTCACAAAGTGGATAGAAACTGAACCCCTGGCAATAGTTACAACCCGAAACATACAAAACTTCTTTTGGAAGAACATTGTATGTCGCTTCGGGCTACCTCGGGTACTGATCTCGGACAACGGCAAACAGTTCGAAGATATCAAGTTCCAAGAATGGTGCCAAAGTATGGGAATTAGTCAGAACTTCACGTCGGTCGCACACCCGCAGGCAAATGGCCAAACAGAAGTAATGAACAGAGCCATCCTCCGCGGACTGAAAACACGATTAGACCGAGCCAAAGGTTTGTGGGCAGACGAACTACCAAGTGTTCTATGGACTCACCGAACCACGGAAAAAACCGCCATAGGAGAGACCCCCTTTAACCTCACCTACGACACCGGGGCGGTGATCCCGGCGGAAATCGAAGTGCCTACGTTGCGACTAGAAGCGTACGACGAACAGACAAACGAGGGCGAGTTACGCACCAACCTCGACCTACTGGACGAAGTGAGAGACCTCGCGCACATCCGAACTGTGGCCTACCAACAAAAGGTAGCTCGGTATTATAATGCGCGAGTAAAGAAGAGGAACTTTCGTGTCGGCGACCTGGTTCTCCGTAAGGTCATGGTGCTCGAACTCGGCGTAGGGAAACTTGGACCAAACTGGGAAGGACCCTACAGAGTAATGAAAGCACTCTGTGGGGGAGCATACGAGCTCGGAACCCTAGAAGGAAAACAAGTACCCCGAGCATGGAACGTCGTCAACTTAAGAAGATACTACCTATAAACCACCAAGGCAAGCACCCCGAAGCCTAGGTAGAAAACGAACTGAAGGACCGAAATGGTTAGTTCGGCAAAAAACGCAGCTCGAAGACGACCAGAAAAACAAAGCCATTTCATTTCAGATAAAGGTGTCAGAAAACGAACTAAAGGACCGAAATGGTCAGTTCGGCAAAAAACGCAGCTCGAAGACATAACCAGCACTTGAACAAAAAGCCATTTCATTTCAGATAGATGTGTACATTCAAAAAAAAAAAAGCCATTACAAGCCAGGGGCTACTTCATCATTATCAGAAGCCACTTCGACAACACCTGAAGGGCCTGCCTCCCCCTTAGAGTCCAGTTCGGCATCCGCAGCATTAGCCATCTCTTGAGTAATGCGCGAAGTGGATATGGCGTTGGTATCGAGGTCGGGGTACGTATTCTGGATCATCCACCGGCTTAGCTTGAAACCCCTCCTGTTGGAGTCCACCATCAGATCATCGAAATCCGGCGAAGCAATATAGTCACTGACAGCTTTCTTCTTCGCGTCTTCGATGCTTTGAGAGAAGATCTGAGTCCTCTCCCTGATATCCTCCTGAAGATACTCGACCTGGTGCTCCAGGTCCAGCTTTAATTCCGCCATATGCTTCACCACCACTCCCATGGCCTCGGCATCTCTCTGAGACCTCGCCTGCCTAGACCGCGCGAGGCGAGCAGTAGCCTCAGCAGCACGAGCATTCTCCTCGGTAGTTTGAGCAGCCTCCTCGGCAGCTCGCGCCTGCCTCGAGCATCTCTCCACCTAGTTCGCCAAGGCGTGAATGGAAGAGTTCACCTATCAAAGGAAAACGGGATCAAAGGAACGAATAGAAGAATAAAAGCCGAACTCTAAAGAAGGGAGCACTTACCACCATGGCATGAGTAACAGCACAGCATGCCACTTCGTGCAGAGGGAGCTCGGTCCACGCCGCAACTTCCTCGGGAAACATCGCCTCCTTGCTCCGTTGAAGAGCATGAACAGGCGACAGCACGCTCCTGAAGTCCCCCGGGGCCTCCGAGCCCGACGGCCCAGCTCGCGTATGGGCAGACTCGGAGTAAGCGGGAGCCCCTGTGTGTGTGGCTTCGGCATAAGGAGCCCCCGTCGGCTCCTACATAGGAGGAACCATCTCGGGCTCCTCCGCCGAATAGTCCGGCACCTAGGGCTCCGCACCCTGGGATGGTTCGGCGCGAGCTCGCTTAGCCACCCGTTTTCCCCTCTTCATGCCCTGGAACAAGTGCCCACCTCGGGTCCCTCGAGAGTCCATCGTACCTGCGAAAAGGAGTTCGGCATCAGTAAGACACGTAAAAGAAGAGCAAGACAGGATCACTAGGGAAAGAACCTACCCGAACTCAAGCCCGCAGCAATAAGCTTGGCCTCCGTCAGATACCATTGACAATCCAGCCCAAGCCGCGCCCATTGCCGGAGGCCCTTCGCCGTCTCCTTATCAAGTGTGACGCCGGAGTCGGGAGCGGCCATCCCCCAGCCGGTTTGAAACGGCCACCCCAGCGCACTTCGCACCCCGAAATAGTCCCGCTTCCACGCCGGGACCTTATTAGGGAGTCCGTGTAAGAGCTTGAATCCGGGCGAGGAGACAGGTAGTATGCCCGCCTACGCCCAGGAAGGGGACCCGCTTGTTTTTTCAACATTAAAATAGAGGAGAAAATCTCCAGATCCAAAGGAAAGTTCTCGTCACAAAATAAGGAGATCGTCCCCACTAAATTCCTAATGGAGTTCGGGTGAAGCTGGCCGACCGTCACACCAAAGTGGTTTAGAACCTCGACGAGAAGAGGATTAAAGGGCAGTCGCAGTCCCGCAGCAAGCTGTTCCCGGAAAATCACGATCTCATCAGGACCGTGTTCCCAAGGGAAGCTACCCGTAGGGATGAAGTAACCGTGCTCCCCGGGCAAGTCGTAGTAGTCTATGAGGGATTGAAGTCCCTCAGGCGTCATAGTCGAAGGGCCGAACTGATCTACAACCTGGCCACGACGGGAGGTGGACGCCGACCTACCCGAAGCACCTCGGGCTGTAGGCTCGACCCCTTCCTCAGGACCTACATCGGGCTCACTTGAACTACTAGGGGATGCAAACTGGTTCGTAGAACCTACATCAGACCCGCTTGAACAGTCTGAACCCCCCGAACTAGACATCGGGAAATGGAACGGGATTCCAAAAGCACTCACCCGGGAAGAAGACTGAAGTAGACCACGAAAGCTCGAACAAGCAAGGAACCTGGGACGCGAGCTGAAAAGCCTGGACGCGAACTGAAACTTAGGCGCGAGCTTAAGAGGTACAACAGTAGCAAGGACGCCCCCCCCCCCGCGCGCTATTTATATCCACAACGGCCGGAAAGCGACGGCCTAGATCGGAGCCCATCCAACGGCCCACAGCCGCGCTAAACCGCACGTCTTCCGAGGCCAATCAGTGCACGTCTTTCTGAACTGACGGAGCGTCGCGCACGTCATGTCAGAGGACGGGTGTCAGCACGCACCTTTCGAAACTGACGGGGTGTCGGCGCACGTCTCCTCGCAATAAAAGCATCTGCAGCTCAACTCTCGAACGACTGCCGTCACGTCTCCCAAACGCGCGCCCTTTTTTGAAAATCAAATTAAAGCAAGCGCGCTCAGCACGGACCAAAACCCTCCTGCTACCTTACGAACTCCCCGCGCCAAGACGGAACCCTTGTCGCAGGGAGTGGGGGGCAATTGATGAAGGGGAATTTGGCCCGACCTCGCAATCACCCGACACGTGGCAAAAACAAGCAGCTCGGGACAGTAGAGCGCCCGAAGCAAGCACCGAAAGCAAGTCCAAGCTCACTACTGAGCCCGAACTGCAGACCGCCTACTAGGAGCCCGAGCTCCCCACCAAGAGCCCGAGCTCCCTACTGGGAGTCCGAGCTCCCTACCAAGAGCCCGAGCTCCCTACTGGGAGTCCGAGCTCCCTACCAAGAGCCTGAGCTCCCTACTGGGAGTCCGAGCTCCCTATTAAGAACCCGAGCTCCCTACTGAGAACCCGAGCTCCCTGCAGGGAAAAATTATTTGGGCCCCAAGCCTAGCAAACCAATGACCCGAGCTGGCCCATGGTAGCTCGGAACACTCCAAACCGAACTCAAGACACCTCGCTCGCCACTCCAACACTTCGCTTCCGAAACACTAGGCTGACTAAACGTACCTGACACCAAGGGCGTCCGTATCCAAGGGCGACGCACCTGACTGATTTGGGATCTGACGTTTGACAGCCGCACTTCAAACGGCCTCCTACTACTGCCACCTGCAACCGTTGTTACTAGCCGCAGAGACGGCTCTGACAAAAGGAGCAGTGGCGGTTCTGTCCGGCCAGAGGAAATGACATCCGAACTGGCAAGGGTTCAGAAGTAATCATGCCCGATCTGACGGAAGCCTGGAAGTGAGTGCGCGAGGTGGTTATAAAAGGCTCCTACCCCCCAGGAACGAGGTATGCTAACTTTTGCGCTATCTGGTCTATCTTGCCTTTGAAAGACTCTAACTTGAGCTTTGGAGCCCTTACGCCGGGTTCTCCCCGGAGCTTCTCTTCTCCTTCCGTTTCAGGTCCCTGCCACTCAGTTCAGAGGCAAGATCGTTGACAGCTAAGATCGACCGGATTGTGCATCATCAGAAATTATTAATAATTTATTTGCTAGTTTATGTATTATTAATACCAATCATTAATTATTATTGTTATTCGTTAGTAATGAACTAATAATTATTAATCATATTTATCTATTTTAATAATTTATTCATTATAAATTTACTATAAAAAATAATTAATAAATAAATATATTTTAAATGAATATTATATGATTATTATTTATGAGCTAGGAATAAATTGATTGTAGCTAAAGATGATTAACTTTGTAGTTATAGCAATGGAATTTTAGTTATCCCTAGATATGGTGATAAATAGCTTTTTAGCTACGAACAAAATGATCATAGCTATAAATTAATTTCTATTTTTATAACTTATAGCCACGGATGCATTATAACTGTGGCTATAAATATCTTTTTATCCATAAATAGAATAACCATAGACAAATTATTCGTAGCTAAAGCTCAACTTTTTGCCACGAACATCGAGTTATCCATGGTCATATCCCATGTTTTAGCTACGATTTTTTACCGTAGCTATAGCCCCATTTTCCTGTATAGTGAATGTTCAAGAGTCTTCAGGTTGTCTCTCTTAGGAATTAGGGGAATCAATGTTTAATAATATGCCTGTTCAATTTTCCATTGTGGAAAAACACTTTAATCATTTCTTAAAAAAAATTGCTTGCAATTCACGAGGACCGACATTAGTGCCTAGGCTGCTACAATCATTGAAATTGGATTGGTTACCTTTTTATCAAATACAATTGCATTTTGTAATTCAAATCTGCCATAGAATTGTTATACCACACTAAGCAAGACTAAAACAATCTCTATTTGGCCATGATCTCTCCTCCACCACCCACAATATCCAATAATCCCTAAAAGGGACTTCTTGGGACAGAAAATCGGTTCACATGCCAAGTAATTAATTCTAAACCAAATCACCCTGGCCATCCAGCAAAGAAGAATTGACTCCTAGTATATCCATAAGAATCCTATCCACGTCTCCCCACATGATATTACAGTTGTACATTGGGAACATTTCTTCATGAATGATGACATGTAGATACTGAAGATGTTTCCAATGTACAGCTGTAGTGTCATGTGGGCAAACGTGGGTAGGATTTTTGTGGGCTGGAGATCCGAGCTCGAAGAACTTCCTTGCATCAGTAGGTTCTCCACATAAAAGATCCAATGGGTCAAATTCTCATTTATCTTTCAACAATTTACTCTTGTAGGTGTGATGTTATGTAAATGACTAAAAAAAAAGGTTTGAAGGGTATGGTATTATGTAGGTATGATAATATCAACAACTCACAAACTTGTGGAACATTTACCATGTGGTGTTGCCAAGTCTTATCAATTTTTTTTTTTTTTAAATATGCCTCTATTCATAGAGAACTGAAACTGGTTTTCCATCTTGGAGATGGTAATGATATATGTATTTTTCTCTTCAAACCCATGTTTCATTTAGAAAATATGAAAAAAACTGTGTAGTCTTCAATCTTTGAGATGGTAGTTTCCATGTTTCATTTAGAAAATATGGAAAGATGGAAAGCATATTTCAAGCATTTAATTTGTTTAAGTTGTGAAGAGGCAAATAACGGTCAAAGCATGGTTCAAACTTAAAAGTACCAAAGCATAGGCTTGATACTGAAAAATCATGTTTCACCTGATTTAAATGGGCCATATGTGCTGATTCTTAGGGTATAAATGTATTCCAAAATATAGTAATTAGGAACTATATTAAGCTTTGCACCAAAACTGATGTTGATATGGTGATATTGAAAAAAAAATTATAAATATTATGAATACATGCTATGCACATGTGCAAATAAACATTAATAATATATAATAGATGGTATTTGAATTTAACTTTCATGACCCGAACAAAGTACCTTAGTAATGGTGCATTGGAAACATCTTCACATGAATTACAAAATTAAGTAAAGTTATTTAATTCTTATGACTTTTATAATTTCCAAGAGAAATAGGGGTATTGTTCATGATACATAACTTTTTTTTGGGAATTTATGTCGGATTCAGTAACCCTGTTCCATGTAGTTCGGATTTGGTCCGGTTGAGCCAAACCTGTATTGAACCCTACCAGTTGACACCTCTACTTTTCATCTATGTTGAAATACTTGGTCAGACTAACAGATTTTGATGTCTAGGTTACTTTTTAAAACATTATATTATATCTGTGCTCCTGATTCAATAGTGCTTGGAATCGACGGTCAGTTGGATTTGTAGTTGGAATCAGAATCAAAATGGTTTATTTTCATAGTTTGTTTGGTTCAAACAGGAATCAGAATGAAAATTAAAATCAGTTGGAATGAGATTTCATTCCCAAGGAAAAGGGAAGGAATGTCCATTCCCTCAAATGGGGAAATGCTATTCCACCAAGCATGGGAATGGGATTCTGATTCCGCCCAACCAAACAGTTGAGTTGAACTGATTCCAGTCCCCTATTCTCACAAACCAAATGGGACCTGAATATTTAACCATGATGACCCATGAAAAATTAGGGCTTTTTTTTTTCTACTAGATGAGTCTTCAGCTCTTCATCCCATTGAGAGGAAAAAATGCCTTAATTTTTTATGTAATTTATCATGTGGAAGTTTATCAAAACACAGTCATATCATCACCAAATCAACATTTTCTTATCATGTTCATCCGTATGCATTGGTATTTACAAAAATGGGTTTTGATTTATGTGTGCACCAACTATCGGGGAAAACTTCATTTTAATGCTTCCCCAATGATTGAGCATTTATTCACTCAATCATTGATGTAGCATCTAATTGTCAATAAACAATTTATCAAATACTTTTCTATGTTTTAAAGACAAATAAAGTACAAACATCATATATATATATATATACTTAAAGCGCAAGGGGCATAAGAAAGGAGAGACATGGCCGCTTGGAGATGGGAAAAAGCATATACACGTGTGTAGATGACCCGATTTGTGAAAGTCATTGGAGGCGAGAAACGTGTGTATGAGTGAATAGTTTTTAACCATCAGATGCTTTTTTCCATCTTGCCTCCAAACTAGTGGACAAAGTCTGGTACTTGCTTTTCACGCTTTTAACCATCGGATGCTTACCCATCACCTACGAGTATACTGACGAGACAGGATCTGCACCTCACATGCACATCCACCGTGCATTGATAACATCTCACGTGAATAATAACTAATATTCATGTGAGGCAGATATATTTGCAGCTACCACGAATTAGGATCTGTGCCTCACATAGGAAGCTTCTATGTGGATCAGCAGTGGTGGATTTCATCAGAAGATAAAATCTCAGATAAGGGGAGAATCAGCAGTGGTGGATTTCATCAAGATAAAATCTCAGATAAGGGGAGAATCAATGACACTTTGACATTTTTATTACTTTTTAGAGGATAAAATCTATAAAAGTGAGTTGACTTAGATTGAGTAGAAGATTTATTTATTGAGATTTATTTATTTTTGGCATGACTTCATGCATTAGTATTAGTTTGGCGGCAATGCATTACTTTTTTATCAATTCTGACATGATCTATTGAGATTTATTTATTTTTGGAGGCAATGCATTAGTATTAGTTTAATGACTTCATGACTTTGTCAATCAAGGTGGCGGCAATGCATTGGACTGATCTAAGTCATATGATCCAATAGAAGTTGAGGCATTTTCTTGACTTGTGAGTGAGGTTTTCTGTAATTCTCTCTTTTTTTTTGTATCTCAAAAGAAATTTCATGGTTAGGGTAGAAAAAACAATCAGATTTTAGATGTTTGAGGGTGGATGAAGTCCTCCCCCCTTTTTCTTTTTTCTAAGTTTTGAAAATTTGCCAAAATAAAAATAGTTACCACCTCTGAAATCAGCCAATCAGTATTAAATAAATATTTAGCACCAACCAGAACAGTTGTTGTGGTCTGTGAGCCTCCCAAGGTTTTAAATGGTTTCGGAAGAGTTACGATATATGGAATAGGACCGATATGTATTATGTATCAGTAGAACTTAATTTTCCTCTCCATTTTAAATTTAAATTTAATTTATATCTTCTCTCTTTCATTAATATCAATTTTAATTAAGCCTTAAAGTCTGAGACGTCACTAAATGCTAATATAATTTAATTAAATGCTCATTTAAGTTACCTTTAATTATATTATTTAATATATTATTAAATATTATTTTAAGTCAAATAATTTGTTAAAAATCACAAACCAAAGGTAAAAAGTTTTGAACTTAAATCATTTGCTTACAACACTAATTTATTAACCATTATGCCAACCTCAATTACTTATTACAACATGTTTTTTCTATACTTAAAGTAATATTTCTTGCCTTGGTGGATGTTTCCCAACAAATGCTATAAATTTGATTATTAATATTTATATAATAATAAGATGGATACAAGTTAAATTTATTTATTAAAAAATAAGGAATATATTAACTTGTATACACAATAAATATCATCTAAACCTATATATAATAAATATTTACTAATAAATGACTTCAAAAAATATTAACTAATAAATATTAGTATGTACATACATACATTTTAGTTCTATTATTTTTCAATGGTTACTAATTATGTCCCAATACTTCATATAAATCATTAAAGAATGAATTTTTTATGTTTAAATAAATTAGTTATAACACATAAAACTCATTTTTATTATTGTTCACATTTTTTAATGATTTTTTGAATTTTCTAATGTATCCATGCGTATCTTGATTTTTCGTCCATATCTATACGTTTCCAAAGCGTATCTTGGTATGTCTCTTAAAATTACCTTTCCGATACACCTTGCATTTCTGATACTTTGAACCTTGAAGCCTCCCTTTCTTTAATTAAAAAGTGTTCAAAATTACTTACTAAATTAATAAAATTATAGTAACTATTTTAAATAATTACAATAATTATTTAACAATAACAAAAAACTAAATGATAACATATCTGAGTTAAGATAACATATCCACCGCATGGAACCTAATGAGGTTCCACATGTCAGGGGTCCACCTTCAGTAAATTAAATAAGTTGGCAAACAAGTTTGAAGTGTAAACATTATTCGAGTGATTTGTTAAATGATTTTGGGCATTTGCATAACTACAACCTCATGCCACGTTGTCACGGGGGTAGTTCTACAGCAGAAGAAACTCGTGCGGTGTCCTGGTCAAGGTAGGCCAGGACAAGCCTTTATGCGCTTAGAGGCTAGGAGTTGTCCAAAGGGATGGCTCCACCAAAGTCAGTAGTACTGGATCATGACCTCAAGTCCAATGGCCGGGGCACTCTCTTGGCTCAGATTGATCCATGGGAGGCGCCGCTTATGTGCTAAAGGGGGACAACCATAATGCAAGGTGACCATGCGCCGATGAGGTGACTTGGCACCGATGTGATGGGTCTCCTATAGGCCGATGATGACAAGCACCTTTGTGCCATGATGATAGGCAACCGCTTGGGCCGGAACACACTCGTGCGCTAGGGGCAATGAGATAGCTCAATTAGCTTGGGCAAGGGGCTGGCAAGGTGAAGGGTCATGCTTGAGCCAGGCCCGCATGCCAAGCCTCCCTTGAGTCCCGACAGCGTAGTGTCGGTCCAACACTGTCCCCATGAGCAATTGTGCGCCCATGAGGAACCCTGGTAGCCATGCTAGCCGTTAACCAGGGCCACCTTGCAAGGGGATGATGGTCTAGGAGTGCCAAGGTTAGGCACCCAAGGAGGTCGACCACCCCTCCTCAAAGAGTACGTTAAGCTTTTGGTGGTCTGCCTGAAGATGACATCGGTTCTCCCAAAAGTCTTACAGGCGAAAATGACGGGCATGTCCCTAACGTAAGCCTGCCAAGCGTAGGCAAGGCTAAGCCTGCTTTGAACCGTAACAGGCTCCCCCACTCAATTCATTGTCGTCCTCGACAATGACTCCTTCCGTGAATGGGCGTTTGAGTCCCGCGCCATCCACTCTTCAGCCAGTTCGGGGCACTCCTGGCCAACCCGGGTCTTGCCTATATTGGTGTCCATTTATGGGGACGAAACCATTTCACCATGCCGGCCTGCCTGGACTTCACCCCCAGTGTCGAGGTTACTCAAACCGCGCAATGGCTATGCCATTGAATGTGAAAGAAGGGCCCTCGAAGAAATGTGTGTGGTGCTTCGCGGAGGTCCGCCCCATGTATCATCTTACCTCAAGGCTCAACCGTCTTCTTGGTAGCTTTTCAGTGATGCTACCGAACACGTTGATAGGTCTACTCCTCATGTTGGCGATGGATGCTGGGTGTACCCTTTCACCATGCTGGCCTGCGGTCTTCACCTCGCCCTGCGCGGGTTACTCAAACCTAGACATGGCTTATGCTCTCACGGCCCTCGAAACTACGCTTCACCTTGCTGGTTCGGGCTACATGTTCGCTCCGAGGGGGCCCCACGCTGCTGCCTCAAGGAGATCTGACCGCTTCAAACGCGAGAGTGGCAACTTTTACCCATGAGTTGCCGAACATGCACTCGCCTTGTGATGAGCTTCTGCTGCTGCAAGTGTTCAACCTGGAAACTGAGCATGTCCACCTGAAACTTTGCCGGTGTAGGGCCGCCATGCTCCAACGGCTAGCGTAACCACATTCCTAACAAGGCCCACGCGTCTGCCTCTGCATGAGGACAACAACCAATGCGTCTGCACCCGCAAGGGAAGCTGTTTTAGGGTCATTGGAATGGGAACGCGAACATTGAATGGCCTCTTGATAGGCTTGATAAACAATCTGCTCGGGCAGTGTACTCACAATCCTATCAAGGCTCACACGTCTGCCACCGCATGAGGACAACAACCAAAGCGTCTGCAACCGCAAGGGAAGCTGTTTTAGTGTCATTGGAATGGGGACACGAACAATGAAATGGCCTCTTGCCAGGCCTGATATGAAATCTGCTCGATCCTGGGTGGAGGTGACTAGGGACCACACCCCACAAAATGCTGCTTTTCGAAACGACCGCTTCAACTGGCTCTGGGCTAATCTGCTGAAAACCAACTGCTGTTGCAACTGGCCAACTGACTCTGATACCAACTGTCACGGGGATAATCTTTGGGGCCCCGTGCGGCACTCGAAATGGGTGAGTAAGCCTACGAAACAAAGCAAACACACACAGAAAGGCAACAAGAAGGCACACGAATTAGCAAAAGGCTACTTGTATTGCATTAATCAGTGGTAAGCACAAGCACACAGTACAGTGTCGAGGGGATCTCGTGCTTAACCTTTACACGCTTATGAGCTCACTCGACTACCTACCTCCCCTCAAAGAGTACGTTAAGCTTTTGGGGGAGTGACAATAGGAAACATCAAAATGATGGAAAAGCATACTAAGTAATTACAATAACGCCATTGGCGGTCCCCCTTACAAAATACAAGCAAAGCCCACCCATGACACACATGTTGACACCATGAAGGCACGCCAGCGCCCAAGTCAACACCAGCAGCAGCATCAACTTCAGCGCCAACCACATCAGCAGAAGTCGACTTCGCAGCAGAAGCCGCAAGTGCCCGCAACTGGTGGGCCCAACAGAAGAAGACCCAAGGCCGTGTCAAACCTTGCCCACATCTACTACCACAACCACCGGGGAGAGCGAGTGCCACCCAAGCCATCTAGGGACCACATTCACATCATCCCTAAGGCTAGTTCCCGTAGGAGCCCGGTGAGATGCCCTTGGGGAAAAATGCATGGGAACCCACACCTTAATAATCCAAAACACCATTTTGATCCTTACCTGGCCCAAACCTACCCCTTAGCCAAACAGAACTAGCCACTAACATACCATAGGAAACCCCAACAGAATGAGCCAACCCGACCATGCCACCAAAATATACACCTCGGCCTTGGACGACAGCCGGTTCAGGGAGCAGCAGAAGAACCCTCCTTCCGCAACAGTGACTCTAAGGGACCAGCCGAAGCCGATCTCCGAGGACGTAGATCGAATTGAGTGGGGGAGAATGTCACAGGTGACTCCTTCGTCGCGCCATCAAGCACCTACAGTGAGCCATCCGAATGCCAACCGCGTGCCTTCATGGTGTCAACATGTGTGTCATGGGTGGGCTTTGCTTGTATTTTGTAAGGGGGACCGCCAATGGCGTTATTGTAATTACTTAGTATGCTTTTCCATCATTTTGATGTTTCCTATTGTCACTCCCCCCAAAGCTTAATGTACTCTTTGAGGGGAGGTAGGTAGTCGAGTGAGCTCATAAGCTGTAAAGGTTAAGCACGAGATCCCCTCGACACTGTACTGTGTGCTTGTGCTTACCACTGATTAATGCAATACAAGTAGCCTTTTGCTAATTCGTGTGCCATCTTGTTGCCTTTGTGTGCGTGTTTGCTTTGTTTCGTAGGCTTACTCGCCCATCTCGAGTGCCGCACAAGGCCCCAACGATTACCCCCGTGACAACGTGCCATTGTTTTAATAGATAAATAATTTTTTTTTATTATCTGTATTTTTTGACATTTCAAAGGTGATTGAAATAGGGAGAAAAGGTGACACAAGATAGGATTTTGGGGTTTCTGCATGTAAGGGCAATATTTTGCCTTCAATATCAATAAAAGATAATATTTTTATAAAATAATAAAAATAAAAGTAATTTTTTTTGAAAAATATCCACGAAGAGTAATGATACTGTTCATCCTCCCCTCTACCCTTCCTCTCGTGGTGGAGGCCGGAATTTCCTCTACAGCTCTGGTGATGAGATTCTCGTTGAGTATATTAAGAAGAACGGCCACGGAAGCTGGAGATCACTTCCTAATCACGCAGGATTGATTTTTCCATCTTCCTTTCATTTTCTTCGCCACTAATGAGCATTCCATCTGATCTGTTCAGGATCCTAGCGGTTTAAGACTTGAAATCTGAATGTTTCATCAATACCTACGAGGGTTTCTTTATTCGTTTTCCTCCTTTTTTTTTTTTTTCTAAAATACATTTGGATATGATTGATCAAAGGCAATGAAAGAACTTAGTATCTCTCTATCTATTACGACTTTGAAGAGTTTTGCCCCACTCTTTTCCAGGATTGAGTGAGTTGTGGTGGATCGTATCGGGGCGACTAATGAACAAGTAAAACGAGTCGTCCGAGTCGGTTTAATCTCGGTGCTAACTGCTGAGCATCGTTATCCAGATGTCATGCACCGTTATATCGATACGTTTAAGATGTTTCGAAATGCTTTGAACACTTGTTTTTTTGGTTAATCCAGTATGCATGAACCATGAGGATTCCAGATCTGAAACCCAATTACGAGTAAACACGTTAATTAATGTAATCTGAAAACAGTACGAATCGATTACGTGTTTACTTCCGATTGAATTTTTTAATCCGTTCCCTACTTGTTTGCAGTCACTGAAAGCTGAAGATGAATCACCAAAGTTGCAGAGGAAATTCTGGCCTCCATCACCAAAGGAGATGATCAGTGTTATTACCCTTTATTGATATTTTTCAAAAAAAGTTATTTTATTTTTGTTATTTTATAAAAATATTCAGGGCAAAAAGTTGCCCTTATCTGAAAGAAACCTTAGGATTTTTCTTAGAAGTTAGTTTTATTGTGTAAGAGAGATAGAGAGGTGATTTTTCAATTGTGATTTTCCTTTTTGTAGGAAATTTCATAAAAGTTAAGTTAATTTGAATGATGATAATTATTTAAGTAATAGTTAAGGTAGTCATTTTATAGTCTTTTTTTTTAAATAGCTAAAATTAATTTACAATTACTCACTAATATACATGAAGAGTGGGGATTTGTTGGGCCATAAGGGGGCCATGGTTCCCCTTGCTCCGCTCCTAGAGTTGGGACTGAATCTACTCACAAGCCACACTAGACTTTGCTTTTATATCAATAGAAATGAAAGGACATTTTGTATGATGTTGCTCTAAAGGCACACTCTAGGACTGCCAAAAATTTTTGTCAATGCTCGGGGATGCCCCAACTCCCCTCTCCATCCCGGGTTAGCAATGGACCGGGTTAAACAGTTACTGGGCTCCATCTGTTAGTACTTTGTATGTAAAAACGACAAATTCCCAAAAAGATGCAGAGGGTAAATGGGCTTAGAAACAATGCAGACAGAGTGAGAAGAGGGAAGAAGAGAGAGCATTTGTATATGAGAGAATATGGGAAATTTTGTATACTTAGATTATGTATGATTTGCAGCTCAAAGTCTCACTTTTTTTAATTCTTGCTCATTCTTAATCAGAAACACTCTCCACTTTGTTGTTCACATACCTTTTGCTGCAGTCTTGCAAATGTTTATCAGAGGGTTGAAATTGAGTTATTTATCCCAAAAAATGAGGTAGCACATAATTAGTGTAAATTGCCGAAGTTTGATTTTTAATTGAAAATTATATTAACTTTTTCCTTCATTTTTAATCTCCCAATAAAGAATTATTTAAAATTGTTTCCTTTCCTTCCCATTTGAGCACGGGCTCTTTCTGCTAGTGTACAATTAAACGAAGTTACAACTCATGTTTGTTAAATATAACCTATCAGCCTCCGTGATTTTGCGGGTCACCCGCATCCCTGAAGCAAAAAGTAAACATAAACATATAATCTAATCTAAGTGAGCAAGTTGACGTGGCAAACCTAAAGAAGGAACGCTTTGCCACGTCATATAACGAGAAGTTGCTTACCAGCTCAACTACAACCCTCGTCTCGCCACGTTTTGCCTAACATCCCTCTCCTCAGGCTAACGTCAAAAACGGCGGTCTCTCAACTCTCAGTTTGCTTACTGTTACGACTTAACGACATTCTAGATCAAAATTACGGATTACCCCTGGGTCCCAACCTCCTAAAATCAGGGAAATTGATACGTGGAACTATGACTTCAACTCGTTGTGCCCTCTCTCTCTCTCACTCCACGGTTTCTTGGAGGAAGGAAAATGCATTTTTAATTGCGTTGAAAAGTAGTTAATATCTCCACGCCAATCCGATCCGATTAGGAGCGTTTCTCGAAATAGAAACTCCCAAAATTTAAGTAAGACGTTGAGATGCCATATCTTCAGCAGCTCCTCCAGACTCAATCTTTCCTTCTTCTGACTGTATCTACTCTAGTCAATCATAACTAGTAATATCCTTTTCTCTGCCTTCACTTATAAATACCCATCTTGGCTCCCCTTCCTTCTTCATTGTTTCTTCCTCGAGTTTCTCAAAGATCCCGACTCGCGATTCTGTGTTTTTGTCTTAGAATTTTGGTGCCTTTTTTGATCTTTCTGTTTCTGGGTTTTCTTTGTTAAGTTGATTTTTATAGAAAAAATGAACGCTCTTGCTGCAACGAATCGTAACTTCCGTCATGCTGCTCGTATTCTTGGTTTGGATTCCAAGCTCGAGAAGAGTCTTTTGATCCCTTTTAGAGAAATCAAAGTATGAAACGTTTGTTAAATAATCGTGGTGTGGAGTTTTCGATGGTTTTGGTCTTATGATATTTGTTTTGCAGGTTGAATGTACGATTCCCAAGGATGATGGAACTCTGGTTACATATGTCGGATTCAGGGTTCAACATGATAATGCTCGTGGGCCTATGAAGGGAGGGATTCGGTACCATCCTGAGGTGTTTTTCTTTTAATTTCTAATCTTTTTATTGTTTTTTTTTTAAATTTCCATGTTGTTGATGATGATTTGCATGTTTAAGGGGAAATGGATTCGGGAATAAGGAATCAAAGTTTCCTGGTTTTCGTCTTTTGGTTCATTGGGTGCTGTGACCTGTCTTCTTTGCTTGTAGAATTTGATCGACGACATTGACCATCTCAATAATATATTCTGGTGCTTTCTTTCAAAAATTTACTTCCAATCTTCTCTCCCACTTGTTTGAACTTAACTATGTCAGAATTTCCGAACTTCGATCGTGTTTTCCTGAGATACAGTCGTATAATTCTGAGAAATAACGGAGAAATAAACCATCTGCATGCAGGGCAGGATTTTGATCACCTCAATCGCATATATATAGGATCATTTAAGTTCCTACGAAGTTTACAGTATCCAACCTTTGCCGGATCCACCAGTGTCATTGGCCTTCCCCATAAACTAAGAAATGGCATTGATTTACTGTAATTAGATGCTATAGCTTCTAAGAGATTTGTTTATTCATCCTGATTCTTATATGGGAAAGGGAAAGAAAATTCTTTTTAGCTGTGTCTATGTTGCTAGAGCAGAATGGATTTGAGTTTCAATCTTATCTTCATTGCTGCATTTCTCTGAATTCTGTGATACTGAAAAAAGTTTCTGAAAAGGCAGAATCAAGAGATTCATAGAATTAGCTAATCAAATTCCACCTCCAGTTACAAATTCATCCTAATTCAAAGGTATTCAGCTTAGGGTTGACTGCTTTCCAACATTTTTGTTAGGTGGATGCTTATACGTTATGTTTGACATTCCCGATTTAACAGCATTGACATAACCATTACCTATGCTCCTCATGATGTGCTTGCTATACATGCCTTTTAAGATACAGTCTGATTATATTGTGCTTACTTTTTCTATTATGCAGTGGACACACTTCCTTTCCATATTTTGTCCATGATATATGGCATGAGAAAGACTCAAGACATTAATGATTCTCTTGAACTTATTATGCAATTATTGTTGCATTTTACTTGGTATTGTTAGCATTTTGATGTTTTTAAGCAAGGATACATGTGGCTATCTTTCTCTTAAAGGCTTTAAGGAATTCCTTATTGTTTCTGAACTCTGCAAACCATGTTGGGTTTAATTTCATGCTTTTAGACCAGCAGAATATAACTTAATTTATGAACTTTCTCTGCTCTGTAATTTGAACTGACACACATTTTACTTTTGTTTCAAAGGTTGACCCTGACGAGGTAAATGCTCTAGCTCAGTTAATGACATGGAAGACTGCAGTAGCCGACAATCCATATGGTGGAGCAAAAGGTGGGATAGGGTGCAACCCAAAGGATTTGAGTATGAGTGAGTTGGAACGTCTTACCCGTGTCTTCACTCAGAAGATCCATGATCTCATTGGAATTCACAGAGACGTTCCTGCTCCTGATATGGGAACTAATGCACAGGTATTACCATACCTTGTTGATGATCTGTATACTGTGGCTTTCTTGAAGTAGTATATTTTCATAGAGCTAATACTCCTATTGCTTTTCTTGGATTTGTTCAGACAATGGCATGGATTTTGGATGAGTACTCAAAGTTTCATGGTCACTCACCAGCTGTTGTAACAGGGAAACCCATAGTGAGTATTTGAATTTTTCTAAAGTGTAGCAGTTTGGTCAATATATTTAAAGCGGTAATCTTGGAATCTAAAGAATATTAATAAATATCTTTTGTCATTTTAGGATCTTGGTGGATCACTGGGTAGAGAGGCTGCTACTGGGCGAGGTGTTGTTTATGCAACAGAGGCTTTACTTGCTGAACATGGGAAGTCTGTTTCAGATTTGACATTTGCTATCCAGGTAAATCACGTTGTTTGCTTTGTATTTGATTCAATCGGTAAGAAAAAAGTTCTGCTATGAAGGAAATCCATAAATCTTTTGCAGGGTTTTGGAAATGTGGGTTCTTGGGCGGCAAAGCTCATTCATGAGAGAGGTGGTAAGGTTGTTGCGGTGAGTGACATTACTGGTGCAGTAAAAAACAGAAATGGGATTGATATTGAGGCTTTGATTAAGCACAAAAGTGAAAGTGGAAGTTTGAGGAATTTCCAAGGTGGTGACACCATAGATTCAGATGAATTGCTCGTGCATGACTGTGATGTTCTCATCCCATGTGCCTTAGGTGGCGTCCTCAACAGGTTTATCTCTATCTTTCTTTGAAACTGCTTTTGTCTGTTTATGGTTTCTTCTAATTCTAAATATATTTCATTAACATCAGCATCTCTGTTACCATAATTACGTGGTGCCTCCATAACCAATTTTCTCATATATTCCATATATATTACAGACTTCCCAGGTTGGAAGATTCAGATGTTTTTTGTAACAAGCGAAGGATCTTCCCAATTTTTGTGTTTTATTCCTCCTTTTTCTTTTCATAAATTCCATTAGCTTGAATATACATTGACTTAGCTATGATCACCCATATTTTCTCCATCAACTATCAATTACTTCTAAAAAAATTTATCTTGCAACTGTTGACTGTTTCTTGAAATATTGTTTCTACCATGTATATGGTCAATGTGTATCCAGCAATTATGCAATCTTGTTTCCATGTAGAAAGTTCATAAGAAGTAATATATAAATATAATCCTAAATTCTCAACAAAATAAATTTACTATTATTACAAGGCAATCTGTTAGATATATCAGAAAGTTTGTCAGCCATTGCTACACATGTCACCCATTTTAAACAACTTTCTGCCACATTAGCCATTATATTTGCTCTACTCAGATCCAAACACTGACATCACATTTATACATAAAAAAAAATTTATTTGTACTTGGCCATTATCTAGATTGGTTGATGTATTGTTTGATTTTGAATTATAGGTATTCTGGTTTACCACAACCTTGATTTATTTCAATTAAATTCTTATCTTTATAGGGAAAATACTACAGATGTGAAAGCCAAACATATAATAGGAGCAAATCACCCTATTGATCCTGAGGCAGATGAGGTAACTTTGATTTAGGGCCATCAACAGTAATTAAAATTACAATTTGTGCTAATCAGAACTAGCTAATGTCAAATATTTGCAACAGATTTTGTTCAAGAAAGGGATTGTTATACTCCCTGATATATAATATATGTCAATGCTGGGGTGTGGCAGTGAGCTATTTTGAGTGGGTTCAGGTACTTAAATATTCGGTTCTCTTCATAATTTCTGTTAGAAAAAGAAAACAGGTCAACCTATTGAGAATGAAAATCCACTAATTTGCTTTTACAGAACATACAAGGTTTCGTGTGGGATGAAGAGAAGGTGAACAAAGAGCTTCAGAGTTATATGAGAAGGGCTTTCAATGACATCAAGATGATGTGTAAAACCCATGACTGCAGCCTTCGCATGAGAGCCTTCACATTGGGGGTAAATAAGGTTGCACGTGCCACCCTCTTAAGGGGTTGGGAGGCATAAACAAAAATGCCTCTAGTTTTTTCTCGTTAGATTTTTTTTTTTGGTTTTTCTCATTAGATATGTCCCTAGTTAAAGGAGAATGTAGTTTGATGTTTTCCCTAGAAAATTTTCTTTTTTTTTTTTAATTTTTATGGCTTCAGAAATGGAATTTTGGGGCTATTCATTAGATATGCCCCTAGTTAAAGCAGAAGGTAGTTTTTTGTTTTGGTGATAAAGCAGAAGGTAGGCTGATGTTTTCCTTTCCTTACAAGTGGTTTTTTATTTCCTTTTCAATTTTTATGGGTTTAGAAATGGAATTTGGGGCTATTCATTTTATGCATGGATTTGGGGAATATTTATTGTACACTATTCAATATGAAAGGACGCCCAAAGGCCCCAAATATAAGGTACCAATGGACATTTAAAAATTGGGTGTAACCAAGTCTTCAAAATTTCAAAATGTTATTCCCAATTAATTAATCTGGACTTCTGGAGTGGTACATTATCATTCATGCTTTATGGGCCACAATCATGTGAAAGGCGAGTAATCCTTCAAAGAAGTGTCAGTAATCTGGGGTAATTTCGAGGTTACTGGTCATCCAAGGTATGCCCAATAGATATAAACGGTCTGGATCTTCCAATAGATGGCCATCCGTAATAATTTTAGAACTTCAAGGCGTTTTTGATTGATAATCTTTGGATTCTGACACTTTCGTCTTTTACCTCCCAAAAAAAAAAAAAAAATTTTGCCACTTCTTCATTAAAATCAGTCTACCCAAGAGCTTTCAAACTGCTACTGTTGCTACTGAAGGATAAATTTTTCAAGTCCCCACATTAGGTTTGCTTTCTACCTTTCCATCTTCTGTGAAGCCAAAAACAAGTACGACTTAGCAGCAAGAGGAAAGTGCAGGAGATATTCATGGCCTCCATGTCAGTATCTGTCTCTCTCTATAAGAGCTTGCAGTGGTAATCATGTCATCCTGAAAAAACAGTCTCGAGCCAGAGCCAGAGCCAGATGCTCCTTCGAAACCAAGAAGGAAACCCATGTTGTCGTGGATGTTGACGACAAGAGATCGGTTGATATAAAGCAGAAAGAAAATGGTGGTGTACGCATCAGTGGTCTAAAGGATGTCAAGGGCGACTCTATGCTTGAGGTGGACACTGTTTCTTCTGTTCCAGGGTTTCGTGACGAGAGGTGGAAAAAATGGGAACTGGGACCTGAATATGTTCGTGAAAGATGGGAAGATGGATTGGGATGCTCTGATAATTGCAGGTGAGAGGCTTCCCAAGCACTTCACTTGGCCATTAGGCCAATTTTCTTACATTCAGAAGTGGTGGCCTTACTGCTTTCTTTAAAGATTTATATATATATTTTTTCTATTTTCTAGCTAGTAGGCCTGTCTCAATGAACAGGTAAACCTAAGAACATTTCCTACTGTTGGGTTCAATTAGAAAGTGGAAATGCTTTCTTCAGTGGTCCTTGATCCCATAAATATTAGCATCAAGTGGATGCATAAATCAATTTTTCAAAAACTAAAAGTGAGCTCTCATCTGAGTTGCATTAATAAAAGTTATTAAAATGCCTCAATGACTCTAAAGTTATGGCAAAATAGTAAGAGAGTTGGCCATGCCTTCCTTGGTAGCATAAAATCAGTTATCTTTCTTGCTCTGTTTGAACAGGAAAGAGTACAGAGGACAAAAATATTTCACGGCTAGGGTTATAGATCTAGATCTACTCTATTGACCAACCTCATTGGAAACCAACATCATTAAATTTTCTAGATTGGGATCTTCTCCATATTTTCCAATTGTGTAAAGAGTTTGATAGATTGGATTGTTAAGTTCGTTTCATGTATTTGTGCTGAATTATCATGTTTGCCCCATCAATTCTAGGAGGTTTTACCAATAGAAGTGTCAGTAGAGTAGTATTGCTTGAAAAATCTAGTGGTTTATTGTTACTGAACTAAATGCAGAAGAAAAGCATGAGACATTTTCCAGACAAAATAGTGAAGATATATATAATCCACTAAACAAAATTTATATGTATACAAATATTTCTTTTCTCTGTTTGGCTTTTTAGAAGCAAGAAGGAGAAAGTTTCTTGAAATATACCCAGAAGCAGCAACAAATGAAACTCCAGTGCTCTTCAGGAGGCTCCATCATACCTTGGTGGGCATGGATGAAGTTGTATCTTCCAGAGGCCGAGCTGCTCAATGGTAGCTAAATCACAAACCTCTCTCAGTTTACCTTCTTTATGCTCAGAATTTTTTCTCATCATTACTTGTTTGCAGGTAGAGCAGCAATGGTAGGATTTTTTATGGTATATGCGATAGATGCTTTAACTGGATTAGACATGGTGGGCCAGACAGGCCATTTCATTTGGAAGGGCAGGCCTCTTCATGACAGTCACTGGAATAAGCATCCTTGGATGTACCAAGGATTTTGGGAACTTGAAGAAGCTAGCTGAAGAGGCTACCTCCTATGATAAGCAATGGCGAGCTACATGGCAAGGACCAGAATGCAAGCAATGGCAATTTAGAACACAACCAGAAAAGCAAGTAAACTGATCTGGCAGATAAGAAAGAGTTCTAGTTTGAGTTTTCAAGGTTTCTTAAAGCCAGGGTGTATTGATTTGTATAGAGTATCAAGTTTCAGCTCCATGAATGTGATGATAAGGGTACAGCACTAGAGTTTGGGGTTGTTGAATCAACACTCTTTTTTTTTAATAAAATTTAGTTGCTTTGAGTGAGGAATTATGAATTTCTTTTTCAATCCATACAAAAGAGATGGGGAATCAGTTATATCAGATCAAATTTTTTTTATATATGAATCCTTAGTAAAAACCCAAGTTATGTAGAATATAGAGATATAGAAGACAGTCTACATGATGTCCAACTCTGATTAATCACAAAGTCATAATTTGGACGGTTGGATGGTATTCTGCTTTTAGTACATAAATGATGACACTGTTATGTCATGAAACTTCTTCCCAACCAGGAAGTCGCTTTCATTCGGGTGAACACCAGGTAAATGCATTAATTAAGGCTGCGTTTGGTTTGAAAGAAATAGTAGGGAAAGGAAGGGAAACCTTTACACACCTTGTATAAGGTTTCCCTGCCTTTCCCTATCTTTTCCTTCAAACCAAACAGTACAAAGCAGCCCCTTTCCAGGGCTGATTGCTTGGTTGTTATAAGGCGACCATCAATGGCAACTAGAGGTCCATGGTTTCTTAAACACTTGTTCAGATGGATGCCCAAGTCAGCCAATGAGATTGCATATCTACTTGTAAGGGATAGGGTTGTAAGATCAGAATTGTGATGGGGTCTTCTCTTGTTCTGTAGTTTTGTAATTCTTTATTCGGTGATCTCAGTCCTATATTGTATTTCTTCCTTGTTCATTATTGGGACATAGGGAGTTTTCTTTCATTTCATTATATTAGTAATAATATTCTTTGGTTGTTAATTTGTTAGTGATAACAGAGGAGAAAGGCAATGAGCTTTGAAGGGGACATAAATCTAGCCTCAAAAGTTACTGCGTCATGCAAACCAAAATCATGCACGATGCACCATAACCCAAATCCAGGGGGGCTGGCCTTGTCTCATCAAAAGGATCCTGACACTTTGTGGAAGATCATTACTAGACTCTGTTTTCATGTACATCCACACCAAAATCAGCATGGAAACTAACCACTCTGAATTATGGCAAATCAATGAGACATTTATTTTAATGAAATCCTGAAATCTCTATGGCACCTTCAACTCTTTGATCATGAACCCCTCTTATCTCCCAGTTCCTCACTTCCTGTTGCACATTCAAACACAACTCCATCTCCCCCAGCAACGAGGTTAACCCCAAATTCCAAGTCAGCTGAACTGGTTCCTTGACTGTCAACACAACTCTTTTGCTTTGTTTTGTTCCAAAGTTCCAATTAATTACTTATATATCCATGATGAGAAAGTTCAAGAAATACTTAAAATACAATGGAAGAAGCAAAAACCTAATCTCAGGATTGAATCATCATTACCCTCTTAATAACACTAAAAGATATTACAGTGTCCCAAAAATATGACCATGAGAAGTTAACAACAAGATGGATTGACACACTGAAAGCCTATTCAGTCTTTCTTGGAACCATTAGCAGTCTCATCCTGCCAGGTTGCTTGCCACTGCTTGTCATAGAACGTTGTTTTCTTTCACAAGTTTTTTAAGGTCTCTAAATCCTCGTTCTTTCTGATAAGAAGAACTCCAGATACAGCTATAAATAAGAAGTTTTGCAGAAAAAGTTCCCCATGTTGGTCAACAAGACCTACTCCAGTCAAGCTATCTACAAAATAAGCCATGAAGAAACCCTATCATTGCAGCACGGCCTGCATACAAGAACAGAAAGTCAATGGTTATCACTGGATTATAAAAAGTGTCCATCAAATCCAATGATCAGAATAAACAAAGACTAGAACCAACCATTAAGTAGTTCAGCTTCAGGAAGGTGGAACCTTTTCATCCATGCCCACCAGGGAATAATTGAGGTGTCAAAGATTACAGGGGTCATCATTAGTGGATGGTTCTGGGTTGTTTTCAAGCCACTTCCTCCTCCGACCTCTGAAAAGGATTAGCCAAGATGCTCTATGAGAAACCAAACAAGCCTGGAAGTAAGAGTTTTGGATCAATAAGAATAAATATGACATGCCACAAGATCTCAAAATTTAAGAATGTACTTCCACTACTTTCATATCATACAAGATAAAGATGATGTGTTCATATCTCCCATCTTTCATCCTTCAACGACAGAGAACTGACAGAGACACCCATTGAAATATCCAAGGTCACAATCAGAATAATAAAAAATTGATAAAAAATCAGATACATCTTTTTTTTTTTGATAAAGGTAAAAAATCAGATACATCTTAATAGTTGCATTTGGCACAAAAAAAAGGGAACTTTCCCTAAACATTTTCAAATGATCTGTAGATTCAATTGAGTTTGCCCTAAAATCATTCAGATCAAAATAAACAAAAATCAAAGGATCTATATAAGCTGGTTTGCCAATAATCATGGTTGCAACTCCCCCCTCAATCAACCCATAACAAGTGGATTTATCCATTACTTTCAGTTGCCCAATTATATAAAAGCAATTCTTAAACGTGTCATGCTTTCAAATTAAGACTTATCAAACAGTCCACTTGTTAAATTGCAACAATCAGGACATTCTAAAGGATCATAGGATGAAAATTGCAATGAACAGATGATATTAACTGTTCAATAAATCCCTTTTTCTGCAAAGCAGTCAGAAGAAGTATCCAGCAGTCAAGTTAAAGCATCATCGATCTAGCAGTCTCCAGGCCGTGAGCAGTAAAACCTCGACAGAAATTAAACCAATTTCTCATGGAGATGAGGCATTGTCACTCCGTATAGTGGAAAAGGATGCTGTATTTCTAATTCTCATAGGTCCTGAGTCCGTCTACCAATGCCAAGTACAAGAGGAACACGAGAAAGATAAACAGGAAGGAAATAGAAAAATGAACGCATCAAATTAACCTAAATTACTTCCTGGAATTGTTCATGAATCATAATTCATAATACCTCCAGCTTCCAAGGAAAGCAGTGCACTAATGAAACCACCGGAAATAGGTGTATCCTTTCTACGATAAAAATCTAAATTATCAGAGTAAGTTCTTAGTTCTGAGTTTCCGACCAAATCTGGATGCAGTGATAGCATCATTTTGCCTCATTGTGCTGCAGTGGGCTGCCCTTTTATATTTGAAAAAAGTCCATAAAACAGCTCAAATAAATATATTACCAGCTGCAATAACTAGGGAAGATTAAGAGTAAACAAATATCAAGATAGAAATTCCACCTAGAAGTAGAAAATCGAGTACAAATCAGAAACACAAAATAAGTACAAAGAAACAAAGGGGAGAAAGAAACAAGAAGAACGCCATCGTTAGTATCTGTCAACCTGCATCAATAACTGCATCCCAGTTTTGGTCTGCCCATGCTTTTTTAAACTGCTTTCAAATCCCAAGTCCCTGCGACCCATCTGGGGTCTTGGAATCCCGGGAACAGGCTTCAACACCGACGAGAGGCTGCTCCATTCGACCCAATAAGAGTCCTTCCTCTTTTTCCACACTTGTTTGCTCAGTTCTTAGCAGGGGAAACTTCCTCCTTCTCTACTTTCTCCTTCCTCTAAACAATGGTAGCAACTGAACGTTACCACATTCCAGTTTCATTTATCCGATTTGCCTTAGCAGCCAACAGACACAGATTCTCTTGGAGATGAAAAGAGAGAGAAAGGCTTCTGAGCAAATATGGGTTCTTGATGAAAGTTTGGCACGGGAGGGTCGGAAGATGAGAGGGAGAAGGAGAAAATCAAGAGCCATGGACATCACCCATGTCCTCGGTGTAATCACCCAACACTACTCCGCCTTGCTGGCTTATCCTCGACCTCTAAATGACGTGTCGACAATTATATAATAATGATAAGCGAAAGTTGAAAAAGTGTACAGAGTTTACGCTGTTGCGATTGGAGATCGGGATTTGCTTCCTCACAGGCAACTTGAAACCGAAGATCCGAAGGAATTCGGCATTTGTTGTTCACCCGTCTCGAACAAAATACCTTATGGAATTATGGAATATCTCCCATTGAAATAAAGCACAGTAGTACAGCGGAATATGTGATCACATCTCAATATTCTCGTACATGCAGCGGGTCTGAGTTCGGATCGCCAGCCAATCAAAATACATTCCGACAATCCAACAAAATACGGTGGGCTTTCCGATACGCCCCTACACGGGTTGTTATCTGTATCGGATCCGGTCGATCAGCCATTGGTTAAGAGAATAATCGAGGTCTTAAACTGATTCCTCTGAATTCGATTTAAAAAATATATATATATTAAAAACAATGCACCGATTATAAGACATACCGGCCCATGTCAATATTTTAGAATCTTGGTCCCATTTTTATATGTAGATCCCAATCTCACGGTGAGATTGTGTAATGTTAGATGAAGATTATTAGAGGGGGGTTAGAAAGGTGTTTTTTTGACATAAGATATCAACTCGAGAAGTCGCCCTTTTGAGTTCACATTCGCCTCAGACAACATTCCAGCATGTACTGCGAACATTTCTCTTTTTTCAATAATGCGTTGGGAAATCTCCAAATCCAATCCCCTTGTCGGCTCGGACATTTGGAGTTCGGTGAATAATGGCGTCATGTCGAGATGTACCCATTATCCAATATAACGACTAACAATGGCCTGTTATCCCATCTCAAGATTACCCTATTAACAAGAGTTAGGAATGACAACAATTAGGCGAGTTTTGGGGTGTAATACGTATTCTTCGTTCCTTGACTTTTAACTTTGAAACAAATCTTCTATCCTTCACCTTGGTTGCCATCACGGATAAAAGTCACCCTTCATCTTCGATCTCCAATGAAGGCAAATTTTCCGTAGGGCCCCAATCTCAAAATTTTTTATTAAAAAGTATTTTTTGAAAGTAGATTTATTTAACACAAAGAAACATTTTAAAACATAAATAATATTCTTAAATATATATTTTCATATATATAATATAAATAAGACTTCACTTCACTCCCCATGACTGACCTTCTCCCATGATCAGTAACATTCCTATTAATCTCCCTTGCAGCCCCATCAAATAGACCACCATCATAAGATGGGTTAGCCTGATGGATTTAGGGGTTTTTTCACTGTTCAATCCACCCTAAAAATGTAGTTCCACTGTACAGTTTGGGGTAGGTGCCAGTTCAGAAATTGATGCCAATGTTCATGGGGAATATAGATGGTTATAGATGGAGCTGTTTATAATTTCGAATTGTTGTAGGTCTGCAAGTTCAAATAAAAATTCTTGAAGGTGTATAGTACAATATAAAATTTCATTAAGTTTTTTAATAGGCCATAGTAAAGTTATAACTCATTATTTCAGTTTTTTACAGGGTTGAAATTGCCAAACTCAATTTTTTTTTTCAACGCATTTGAATCACCTAAAACAAATTGGAATGCACATAATAATGTTTATTACATTAAAATTACCGAGACTATTTTACGAGATCACCATTATAATCACCGTCCATGCTAGCAGTAAACCAGCCCGTTGCAATAATTCCCCATGTTAAATGGACTGAGATCCTATATGAATACTTATCATTGCAAACAAGATAAATATTGCATGTCTAAACAATGATAATAAACTTATATTCACTCAGAATATCTTCTATATCCAGGAGAGGGTAGGACCCGGATTGTGGCCGTCATAGTGGCCACGATCCAGATTGATTGATCTAAATCCAAACACCCAAATTAGAGCTCATTATGTGGGTGTTAGGACTTGAACATCTTCCTAATACAGCCCCTTAATTAAGGAATTTGAAAATCCAATTTAAATTTGAAATGCTCAATTAATTTGGAAATAATGGGAGTTGTTAATTGGAGAAAATTAAGAGAATTAAAATCTCCTTAATTAGAAAAGCTCTTGAAGGCTGCCTAGTAAGACAAAAAGAGAGGACCCCTCTTCCCTGGGCGTATGGTATGAAATCTCTGACTACTGATCTCATTTTTCAAGCTCCATTAGAGAGCTTCCTATCAGCATTGATTGGCTGAGATAGATAGAACACAGAGAGAGATTGTTTTTCTGGCTCAAGGGAATAGTTCTGTCCTCGCAACACTGATCATCGTATTGGTGAGAGACTACTGTTGAATACGACTACATTGGTTTGAATAAGAAGACAACGTACAGGCAGCTGAACTTTGTTTGGAGGGTCAGAGGCTGAATCGAATACACATCGAATTACGAGGACTACAACTACAGTGGTTATGACGTCAGGAGGTATATACTAAACTGATTTCTTTTATTAATTAAGTTGGTCAATCAAAGGTGATTACCAGAGTTGAATATATTGGTTCAGATCTGTATGTTTTAGATTGCAGATTAATTCAGTCCATTATGTTTTATTCACCCATAACGGGGACTGACATTCAAATCGGAAACACCTTGACCGACTAACAAAACCATTTTTAGCCAGCACATCAGCACATCATAGCTAGCCCATTTGAAAGCATTCTAACCAAGGGGCTATCATTCATGTTGTTATTGGGCCTCTTATGCGATCTGTGAGGGTGACAGATGATGTAGTAGCTGATTGCTACTGGGTAGATGGAGACTGTGTTCAGTTGTGTGAGGCTATTAACTTATCTTGAATAAACTCAAGCACATCTTGTTGGGCTTCTTAACCATAAAATGAATAAGCCTCCACGCCCTTCTACCAACAACCTTTCATCTTCCTTTGTTCATAATGCGTATACACTAATAAGTCAAGTTCTTATATCAAATAAAGAAATTCAAATAAGTGAACAATTGTTGTAAACAAACAACAATTCAATGAACCATGGAAAAAAAAGTAATGATACAATGTTCTCATCAGAAACATAATAATCATACAGTAGTTTTGTTAAACATACAACTTATTAGTTGATCTATTTAATGTTTAAATTAATGCAGTATTTGATTTACCAAGTTGTCTCTGAATACATTTTACCCAATACTATTCTCTAGACATGCTATGTGTTCATCAACAACCTTTGCTACACCTTGAATTCCTTAAATCTTAATTCCATGGGTCAAATGACATACTCCTTATGTAGGTGTCCAATATGCAACAAT